>JBAFWW010001659.1:11416-65353 GCA_036873685.1 Agapornis canus
TGCCCAGGGAAGTTGTGAATGCTCCATCCCTGGTGGTGTTCAAGGCCAGGTTGGAAGGCATGGTTTAGTTTAGATTCTAATTATCTAGATTGGACAAGACATTTGAGTCCAACCGTTGCCATGTCTTTCCCACTTTTTTCTGGACCTAATCCAGTTGCATACCTTCAACATAAGTATCTGGAGCTAGGTAAGATAATGTGCATTAAGGACATCTAAATATTAATTTAAATGTCTTGAGTCTTCTGACACCTAAATATTAATATCACTAAAAGTGATTCCAGCGTGAACAGCAAGTAATACAGTTGCCCTTGGGAATATATATAAAAAACAGGGGCACCTTGGGTCTCAACAGCATTCACTTTGCTGTGACAGCTGTACAGCAGCTTGACAATCCTGTTTCAAGAGATGTGCCCAATGTTATAGAAAAAGACTACATAAAACTAGAAACTCCACACTTCCTTTTTTCCACTCTGACTAGTGAATTGTTTGAAACAGTTTTCTTCTCTGCAGTGTTATCTAAGTACCTATATAAATAATCAAATACACTGAAGCATTTGATTACTTCTCATATAACTAAAAGTTAAGTCTTATCTCAGCATTTTATAAAATTAATTGTTTCAAAGACTACAAGAGAGAGCCCTAAATGAGAGTTCCTCATGCTGAAGTGATGAGACTTGCTCACATATTGTAAATTGTGCTGTTGGCTAGTGTGCAAAGATGGTGAGACATTCCTGGTCTCGGATCATTAATACAAGATTCAAATAACTGAACGAATATCAACCAGCAATAGTCTGAGGCATATTGATTATTGGATAAAAATACATTTATTTGGCTTTTATCTGTGCAAATGTGAAATAAAACTACTTGTCTTTCCTCTTAATGTAAAACAAGGCGATTTATTACATGAAGTGATAGGAGTTGGCAAGAACTTCTATTCTAAAAAGTGTTAAATATTTGCGACATTCACCTATCTTCTGGTATACATGACAGTCTAATCTGTCAGCATTTATGCTATTATCTGGCTGTCAGCCACATTAATACTGCCAAATCTTATTGGTAAGGATAAAACTGCAGCATTTCTGTGTCTCATTTACTGGAAGTTAAGAGTCTAAAATGATTTACAGCTTCCGTGCTCTAATTGCCTTACTTGCCCATTTGTGTAACTGCTGATAGGAGACAAAAAAAAAAAAAGAAAAAAGAATTAACTTCACATAATTATTTTTAGTGTTGTAATAAAGTTGCATATAAAATAATTGTGTCATGTATATAAGCCAAATAATAATTCAGCTTATTAATGACCACAGTAAAATGGATGCTCACTCTGCATTAGAGCTTGTTGTGATAAAAGCAAGGAACTTTTGTAAATTGTCAGATGGAATTAAGAAAGAAAATCCCGAATAAGTGAGATGGTATTTTTAAGTTTTCATGTATCTGCCTTTACTGTTTTTCAGAAGCATTTAGGATTTATTTGTTTAAACTACATAGTAAATTGTCGTCTTATGATTTTGGTTGACAAAAGATCATGAACACCTAAACTGCAGGCACCTAAATATATCTACATGTAAACTACAAGCTAGGATTTAGTTGTCTAAAAACAATTATTCACTGACTTAATTTAAGAGACATCAAGATGACCACCTGCTCTCTGCTTCTCAGGTTGCCTGACATCTTTATGCAGCTATCTCTGACACTCTCAACTTCTAAAAAAGCAGCAGTAAATATCTGCAATCAGGACATTAACCCTGCCCCTATTTAGTGGAGCCTGAAGTTACTCAGCTGATCATACTTCCTCTTCTGGTTAAGTGGAATCTTCAGCTTTCCACAACTTCCATTAACTCTAGGAACAAGTTCTTCAGTGATTGTTGCGTGAGCTTAGTAACATAGCTCACATTTAGACATCTGCATTGTAAGCGCTGAAGAGTGTCTGAATCTGGGTCTGAAACCAGTCATGATTCTCCACATCTTCTCTCCTCTTCATCTTTTAAATCACTTATTGGTCATAGATACACATGACTTCCTTTCTGCAATTTAGGGCTTTGATTCAGTTGCCTAAAGATAGGCCCTCAGTAACATCTGAGATGCTCTGGACTATCTGTGACATTTCTGCTGGTTCAGTGGGCCTATTTTGGACCAAGTCCTAGACTGACATCTGGGTGCCAGGACAGACAGACATTGTTGAACTTCTTGCCCAGCAGTAGGCTTTTACGCTCATACAGCTGCACAAAATTCTGTTTCTGAGGGCTGTTTATATTCAGGAGTCATTATTTTTGAATACATAACAAGACTGAATCTTACTCCCTAGAACTGGCCCAACAAGCAAAACTTGGTGATTGTTTACAAAATTAAGCAGTAACCATTGGTGTCATGTGTTGTGAATGCTCCATCTCTGGAGGTGTTCAAGGCCGGGCTGAACAGAGCCTTGGGTGGCATGGTTTAGTGGGAGGTGTTCCTGCCCATGGCAGGGGGCTGGAACTAGATGATCTTAAGGTCCTTTCCTACCCTAATTATTCTATGATTCTATGATCATGGAGTTTGGAGTCAGACCAATGTCCTCAGTGAGGGTTCAAGATCTTGTAGAATGTTCATGATAAGTTGTTTAGGAAAGAGGAAAGCACAGGCAGCATGGGAACTCATCAGAGAGAGAAGCTTAATTTGGATAAAAATTAAGTCTCTTTTATACTGCAGGCATAAAAGGACATAGAACACCATCACTTCAAGCAGCTAATAGATGCTCATTTCTGTTCTTCACCTGGAACAGCTGACAAGACAATGATATTTTCTATCCTCTTGGACCATCTTTTACTTTTTCAGACTTTTCCTGTTCTTGAAGTTAGAGCAGCCAACAAGCTACTGCTTCTTATTTCCTCAGGATGTTTCCCCCTTTAAAGACTATTTTTCACCTTTTCAGACAATAAATTGCCATCCTCCAGGCTGTATTGACACTGTGGATCACACTGACAGAGATGCAAGTTCTTGCATTTGCCTTACTGAACTGCATGAGGTTCACATGGGACCGCTCCCCAAGCCTGTCAAAGTCCATCTGGACGGTATCCCTTCCCTCTAATGCATCAAGTGTACCAGTCAGCTTGGTGCCATCCCCAAAAATGCTGAGAGTATAACCACTCTAACTCTTTATGTCACAGTCTATTTTTAGTATGGACCCCTGAGGGACACCATATGTTATTGGTTTCCACCTTGACATTTGAGCTGTTGACTGCAGTTCTTCACAGTTCCATCCAGCCATTTCTTTTTCTATCTAACAGACCATCCATTGAATCCATATCTCTTCAACTCAGCAGCAAGAATGTTAAGAAGGACCGTATCAAAGGCCTTACAGAAACCTAGGTAGATTACATCCATAGATTGTTCACTGACAGTCACTGCGTAGTAGGACACTAGACTAGTCAGGCACAATTTACCCTCAGTGAAATCATACTGGCTGTCTCTTAGCACCTCCCTGCCTTCCACACGTTTTGACATGTCTTTCAGGAGGATCTGTTCCATGATCTTACTAGCACAGAAGTCAGGCTGATTCGCTTTACCACCTTAAATGCATACGTCAACTACTGCTTCCCATCATATCACTTCTATGTACTTCCAATCTGCTGGCATTGGAAATAGACTGATTTGCTTGATTATGCTTTTCAAATTGTTTCCTCACTCTTAGTCTTTTCGACTATACACTTGGTTATAACAATTTTTTTGAGTATAACAGGTTTTTCTAACATTAAGCTGGCCTCTCTTAATATTTATTATATCTTTAAATTTGTTTTTGTGAAGTCTTTGTTTTGCTTTTATAAAGCAACAAGTTTCTCAAGCAGACTCCCCACTTTACCTTAATTTTAAAAACACATCAATTGACAAAAATATATTTTAAACTAATTTCTACTTTGAAAAAAAATTGCATACTAATTTTTGATTATATATCAGTATAATTCACAAAATTTGTGGGATGTATTTTGCCTGAAAGAGCAACAGAATTTGACATCCTTGATGACTATCCCTGAAACAGCTAATCCACTCGTATTGTTTTTGCTCCTAGAGTACTTGTCACTGTTTGTGCAAAGATAGCAAAGCAAAGATTACTTCTGTATGCTGCAAGCAACCGTATAAAGGGCACAGCAGAATTCTGCCACACTCCGAAGGGATGTATTTTACTTAAAACATCATATTGGCAATTTTTATAAACTATCAGTAGCTATCATAGAATATTCTATCATATTTTACATGTGTCCCAAAATTAAAAGAGGAAATCTAACAGCCTATGTATTGTTGGAGAATTAATACATTTTGAGTAACATTTAAATATTACTAAAACCTAGCAAACACTTCCTGATATTATTGTCCAAAAACTTCAAAAAGTAAAACCTGTAAATATGGCATTATATAGCATTATGTATGCAACCCATGTGAGATTATTCAGTTTAAATCTCATCAGAGAACATCTTTTTTACTCTTTCTCTGCTATGAACATTTCAGTACCACATTTATTTCTGTTTTTCAAAATATAAGTGACATTTTCTTTTGTTCATTACCTCTCCCTGACAAACTTTTCTCCTTTCTGCAGACTGGTTATTTTCCATCCCTCTTTCATGTCTTGGGAGAAACATTAATTTTATGAAAATTCATTCTTATCTCCCTAGGTTAATCTATTTTATATAAAAGTTACCCTCTCTCCCAGCTTCCCATATAATTTCTGTCAGCCAGGCATTGGAGTGTAGTGTCTATAGTTCCAGTCTCCACACTATTTATAGAACCACATTATGGAACCTTTTTTCTCTCCCTCAGTATCTGACATGCATGGTGATATAAATGTCTTGGCTTCATGACCATATTTAAGCTTCTCCTTCTGATACCAGAGACTGCTTCTATCAGCACTTCCTCTTGCAGGCTCAGTGATTAACCAGCTGACTAAAGACTTTTGTATTAAACCAGTGATGTGACAAACAGATTTGGCCTCAAAAAGGCCTACTAATCTCATACACTTACTGAAATTTGAAGAATGGTTCATAAGCTGTAATTCCAATGCACTTATTTTTAAAAAACTTCAGACTAAATATAACATCTCCTCATGAAAACTTATATGAAAGTATTTATGGGGAAAAAGTTCTCATTTTGACATGAAAGAATAAAGAATACATGGCAAGTATAACTGTGATCTCAGCTGGCAGGAACGTCCATTGCAAAGAAACATGGCAGCCCCAGGTGATTTGTAATTTAAGACAGTGATACAGAAGAAGTGAGATGTGAACCAGACAGAAAACATCTGAGACTCATGACACTAGAAAACTTATGAAAAAGTAAATAGTTAAATAGCATAATATCTAAATAAATATCACATTTAAATCTGTCATAATTAATTCTCAATTTTACCAACCAGTTTTTGAAATAGTTATGTAATGCAGAGAAACTTGCATCTACAGCAAAAGGACAGACCACCTGTAATACACAGCACTTTAATCTTGGTCTTATCTGAGGCAGGCAGTGTTCCCCTGTGGTCTGAAAACAGAATTTTTATGTTTGGAGTAGTCATATTTCACAAAAACAAAACCAAACAAACAATGGTTTTCATTACATCTGTAGGTATCACTGATGAGAACTAAGTATAAAGAAGTAAGTGAAGGCTCTCTTTCTCTCTTTATCCCATTCTGTATTTTGTTCTAGTGTTAACTCCTGCAGTACATTTTCTAAGTCAAAAAAAAGATTGTTTCCTCAGACTTTACAACAGAATAATTCTGTTTTGGAAAATCAGGAAGTCAATGAGAGACAATAAGAAATTGTAACATTATTTTGAGGCAGCATAATCTAATTTTTTAAAAAATCACTCTGCAGAGCTGAATAAAACAGGCACAGCATGCTGACAAATGAGAACTGGCAGAACATAGGCTATTAAACCTGCCAGCTGGAGGAGACTTTTGCCTAGCAGTTAAGTTGTATGACAAAAGCATAGATCAGATTGTTTGCACTTAACTGATATAGGGGACATTCTTATCCACCATTTCAATTTCAATATAATAAAAATTCTTCATGTAAAAAGGACTGATTAATGAAATGTAAATTTAAAAACTAATTAAACAAATTTTAAGACAAAAATCAGTGGCTTTAGCTGACTGGAAGAAGAGCCCTGTACCTCTCATAGTGGTTACCTACAATCAGCTGCAATTGATTCAATGATATTAATTTAACAGTTGTTGACCTTGTAAAGTAATATAATTATTTTTGTCAACTGTTCATTAAGTGCATTCATGTAACACATTGTGAATGTATTTATTTAGTTGTAGCTACCAAAATACAGGAAAATTTTAAAAAAAAGTAAAACCACAGGATAATAAAATACAAAATAATAATAAAAATTATAAACAAAAAATTAATAATAAAAATACAGGAAAGGGTTGTGTTTGTTTTTTTTTTTTGGTGGTGGTGGTGGTGGTTTTTCTTTCTTCCAGGATAATGGATTAATTTGCATCCATCTGCATTGAAGGCAATGATGTATTCTTAAACTGTATTATTTCATCATTCCCACTGCATTGTTAATTTAACATCAGAATAATTCCTAACCAAATAAAAGTAAACTAAATAGTCTGGGAGCAGCAAGATTGGGCTGTCCTATAAGGCAAGGGGCACTAGGATCAGGAGATGCTAACGAGGCAGGGCAGGGGCATGCCCGACAAGGGTCCACCACCCCAAGCTGTATTCCGACAGTATTTTTCAGCAGTGTTTTTCTTCTGGTTGGTAATTTTCTCCTTCCAGCCAGACTGCCCTTATGGCTCCTGACATCTAAAGTCAAGTCACTAAGAAGGGATCAGGGCTGGGATCAGCAGGGACATGGCATGGCTGTGACACAGCTCCAGGATAAGGGAGAGACCTACAGATGAAGTGGAGCAAAGCAGGACCAGCCCAATGAGCCTTTCTCCATCTTTCTCCCAGCAGTCCGAGGCAAGATTTCAGCACTGTGCTGTGTCCCACTACTGGCCCTGAGTGCAGGTATGTCAGCTTTAAGGTGTTGGGGAGCATGCTCTGGACCTGCCAATTAATCACTATTTGCTTTTCAGCTTAGAACAACCAAGGTTTACTTTTTTTATTGAAATACTCATTAAAAACATAAGAAATCATTAAAAATAAGAGGATACAGCCAAACTGGGATCACAGGAAGTTTCCACTCAGAAAGATTACTAGCAACTCAAGGAATTCAAGCACAAATAGGCTCCTGGCTCCACATTACACTACCTTTCAGATCCAAATTGTGACAAAACAAACAAATAAGCAGCCAGAAATGAAACCTCATATAATTTTATATACAAACAACACAGAATAGACTTTATTGTTATCCTTTCTCTCATAAAAGTAATTACCTACAATCAATTCTCACTTATTCATAAGGAATAGTGAAATTGTAAAGAAAATTAAGTTATATAATACCATAAATCCACATTTCAGCATGGATTGAAAACCTCTTATTTTCTAGCTCCAGGTAATGCTAGTAGCATTACAGGCAAAATAATCCGGGAAGATGCAGGCTAAACAGAAAATTGAAAGGGATGCCTGAGGAAAGGAACTTGGAATTTAGTTACAGAAGCAGTTACTCTACATGATGAATTTTAATGGGTCAAAACATACACAGCAACTGACTTCTGAAGATTTTCGCACTACAAAGAAGGCAAAAGAAGTCAGAGACAGTAATGCCTTGGGAAAAGAAGAACTTTCCTGTGTCACAGAGGAAGAAGACATTTAGAGGTATAAAAATATATTTAGATATGTAAATATATTTAGATATGCTGCATGCATTTATATTTTGTATATAAAATATAACAAACAATATTCTATAAAATAAAAATATATTTTAATATGATCCATAATAGAAGAAATAAAAGTGCTTAATGTAATAAAGAATTATCAAGAATAGGAAAAGCTATAGAGAAGAAGAAATCAGTCAGAAGACTGAAGAATAGAAGTAGGTGGTGATTGTGAACAGTTCACTTATATTATATTCCAACTAATAATGATAAGTATTTTGTGTCCTACTATATAATTATTATTTTTTAATCAAGGGAGAAATTTTATTTCTGATGGAACTGTAGTTATGCTAAATGGGGTACTTTTAAACCAGAGGAGGTAAAGTCTCTAAAAGGAAACAGGGATTCCTTAATGTTTCTCTGAAAAAATATTGTGATTATTGTAACAAACAATTATGGAAAACACAACAATCCACTGAAAAACAACTGTGTTAAATCCAATCATTACATAAAAAAAAAATCAAGTTTTGTTAAAGCTACTTGAAAATCTCACTAAGGCTTCAGGTATGGTATAGGTACTATCACTTTCCTAACGCCTTGGAACATTGCAATTTTTCATAAATGACACTTTTAGTGATGCAAATGACAAAAGTTATTGCACATTACGAACATACATGGATCTTGGTAAGATCAGCGCTTCTCGGAGAAAACTTAATTTTTACGGAATTATTTCAAAGAATATAGTAATTTTCTACTCATTTGTAAATGGACCAATGGGGTTTACTTGACAGATTGCCAAATCTACAAACATTTTAATGTTACCTTTTCTCTCTTCCCAACCTTGTCATTCTGCTACCCATAGGCATCCTCTGAAAGATTTACAGAGTTGGTTGTTTTTTAAAGTACCTTTCATAATTTCATAATGGTACAACATTGAATTCATGTTGTACCAGAAGGGCTTTTTATGATGCCAAAGCATGTATGATCTATGTGTTTGGATAAGAAATGCAATTCCACTTTATAAATTAGGTTTTCAACATCATCTACATAGTATACCACTCATTTAAAGTATTATTAATTTCTTATTTTCTGTCAGCAAATGTTATTGACTTCTCCTTCTTATTTTAGTAGAAATCATTGGTGAAAAATATTAAATATTAAATAAGACTGCTTATGAGCTTCTTCCTGCACAAATAAACTGGTAGGCCCCTTTCAACAATATCAACTTTCCTTTTGTACAATTCCTTTCCTGCTTGACAAATCTCTGCCTTTTTCTAGACTTCCTAGTAATGAGGCACTTTATCAAGGTCTTTACTTATGTCTAGGAAGATTAGATCAATTGTATTTTCTTACTGTAAAGGAAAAAAAAAAAATCAATTATCCTGTCCAAAAATTTATCAGGTAATGGACATGACCTACCTTTGTTAAATGCATGCTGAATTTCACTGTTTCATCTAACTGATTTCTTTTTTGATCAAATATATAATTCTGCTTTAAGAAGGTTGAAACTAATCTTTGTTTGATGTTTTCATGTTTTTTATCCATTGGAGTAAAGCCATATTTTAAGTGAAGTCATACAAAATTAGAATAATTAAAAAACAAAATTTGTATTAATAATTAGATGGCAAATATTTCATTACAAAGTGGTTTTCTGGTTTTGCTTTTTTTATTTGAAGGAAAAGAAACAAAGTCAGAATCTATGGGGAAAAAAGGTGGCAATGCATCATGAAACTTGTCTACTATTTCATTTTATTAGCAGTTTTTTCATTCTTGTATGACAAGGATTTGACCTAAATCATTAGATTAGCCTGTTTTCCAGACACCAGAGTTACAGTTTGAGCTGAAGTAACAAGGAAGAGAAGGTATTAAGTAGGCAGACGCTAAAGTCAAATGTTCCATTTATCACTACTTTCCTTTTATCTGTGTGCATAAAGGGCAGACAATAGTCTGAATTTAAGAGAAATAATCTGCTTTGTCCTAAACGCCAATCATAGTATTCACTGCAAATAGTCTGAAAAAAACAGAATCATAGAATAGTTAGTGTTGGAAAGGACCCTGCCCCCCCTGCCATGGGCAGGGACACCTCCCACTAAACCATGTCACCCAAGGCTTTGTCCAACCTGGCCGTAAACACTGCCAGGGATGGAGCACTCACAGCTTCCTTGGGCAACCCATTCCAATTGTGCTGTTCTGCCTTAAGCTTCTCTGAACCCAAAAAGGGCAAAACCTGCTGTCACTCTTGATGTAGGCTGTGCTCCAGAGCTGTAGCAGGAAGTAGTGAATTAAGTGTCCCAAAGGCGAGGTTCCTGGCTGTGCACATTGAGGTTGAGTCTTGAACTCTCCCTGCTGAGAACAGAGGCCGGATATTTTATACAAAGAAACACAAATTCACATTTCTGTGTAACCAGATGAACTACCTCATTTATAAAATTTGGCTTTTAATTCTTTACAGCTCTCTTTTTATGTATCTGCATGTATGTTTTTAGCAAAATGTAATTGATGTCAAGAGTGCCACCTCAAGTGTGATTTTGAAAATAATTTATAATCATAGTGCAAAGGATCAAAAAGCCATAACGAGTCTATTTTAAGATGGATAACTCTTTTGAATGAAATCACTCCACTAATCTTGTTTCCTCTTTAGTACCTAAGTGCAATTATCTTGCATGTAAACACTGCACCAAATAAATTTTTTTGTATGGATCTTTTTCCTTAGCAGTGGCTTGTATTTTTTTGCTTTGGGTTTGGTTTTGGGTTTTTTAAATTCTTTTGGAGACAGTTGCTGCATTCAGTGTCTGAAGGGCTTTGAGAATCCAATTAGAAAAGAAACCCCTCAAAATACAAAACAAATTAAAACAACACAAGAGGGTGATCCAAGAGGCTTTTTATTTTCTTAAGGTCCTTGAGCAATCCCAAGGCAAGAGAGCTTGATGTCCCTGAATGCTGCATGTGTTTTAGTAGCTGGGTCTAATGAAATCACTCTGGCTTGTGAAATTGAATTAAATAAGCAAGTTTAGCCTAAAGGCAGTGGGTCGATGGAGTCACACCCTATTTTGTTATTACATCTCATGCTGCCTGAAGCAATGTGTGCCTGCCTGTCTTCTCAAGATGTGAGACAGCGTGTTTTCAATAGCACATAAGCATCAAGTGTGCCTTGGGGGATACCATGAAGTGGTCAACAAGTTGAAAGTACATTCAAAATAGAGGTTAAATAAGTTATTGTGGTATTGGGCTTCTTCATGGCTTCTGACCTGCAGCATTGCAAGTCAGTAGTAGCAAAGCATTATACTGAAATGTGGAAAACTGGCTGTAGTGCTAAACAGAGTTAAGAAAGTTGTACACTGTACTGGGGTGAAAGCTATGCCACAGAAGTCAGCCCTTCTGCTGTTTCATGCCAGAGGGCCAAACACCTACCATTTCTACTCTGAAGAGGTGGCTTCTCTTGTAAGCATCTTCTAAATTACTGCATGACGCACTGGCATGAGCACTTTTTTCTTAGCTGGATGCAGACATTACTCTTGCTACATGAAGCACAGCTTTGCCTGTTAAAATAAATCCTTCATATGAAAGATGTTGTGAGTACAGCATACGTTGTTATATTTTGCACTGGTTCTCGTGAAATGAAAGAGCTTTTGGAAAGTTTCTCCTTTCCTTGGGGAGGGATACACTTCTAATGTTTAACATCCTGGATGGTTTGATCTCTTGGACATCCAAATCCTGCCATCTGTTGGATTGCCCATCAGTCCTAAAATTTCAGGTGATGCTCCAGGCTTCTAAAAGAAATAACCTCTTAGCCTTTCTCTACAAATCAGAGAACTGACAAAGGAGAAGCAGAGCCAACAGCATCCTGTAGATGTCCTGATAAGATGTAGTTCACTTTTTATTCCCTCTAGGCTTCGTTTTTTTCCCTCTAGGAATTATTTCATGCCCACTGTGTACACTCTCTCTACCTACTGGGCCTGGACAGTGGCAATAGCTTGCAGTTGTTTTTCAGGCCATGGCAGGAAAGACATAATCACCGTGAGGTAAAACACAAAGAGAAGTGTGGGATTCCTAAGATTGTGCACTAAGCTTCACCTAGAAAAATTAGGTAGTGTGATTTGTACAGTTTGTGAGTTATATAGCTGAAAGCCCTCATCCTCATTTAACAAACAAAACACCACGACCCTCAAGAGCTCTACCTTTTTAATAATTATTTTAATGGTTATACAAAGTTCATAAAGCAAATGTCTGAAAAATCAGGCAGCATTTATTCAATCACAACTCCCACAAAAGAGCACTTAACATAAGGGTAGGTGTTTGCATGTAACATGATTATAAAGCAAACAACACTAGAAATGAGTGCTGAAGTTACATTTTCAGGGGATCTTACAAGGTTCTTCAATAATGCTAGAAAATGAGTAGACTGAAAAATTAAGAAATCTTCAGTGAGGTGAAGTTTTGCAGGTACTGGCGGGCTTTGGTGAGACGATCAGCTCGTTCACTGAGGTAGTTCTTACGCTTAGCAGCTTCACTGTCCTGGTGAAGGAGATGGCTTAACTTGTTTTTTTCTTGCAAAAGATGCAACACTGTGGTCTGTAGGCCATCCCCGAAGTCATGAAAGGCAGAAGACAGGATGATCAGAGGTATCTGATTAGAGAGGCGTTTACTTGCTCCCTGAAAGAAGGGGAAAAAAAGCAGAAGACTTATTTCCCTGAAAGAACTAAAAAAGGAAGGGGCTATAAGCAGTATGGGAAGAAATGACAGCACATTTTTAAAATGTTAAGTACTGAGTTACTGGTCAAGAAGGGAGTGCTTCTATGAACCAAAAATTGTTTGCCAGTAGTCTTTTTTGTGCCTAAAGGCCTAAAAACTAAGAGTTATGGGAATGTCAACAGCTGCTTTTTTCTCTTAGTGAACTAAACCCAAGGAAGGCTGTTTGCCACTCTAGCTCTGCCACCTACTGTTGGCAAGAGCTTATCTGAGGGCATACCTGATGAATAGTACTTGTGAACAATTTCTGGCATCAAATGTATGTTCTCTGAATGCTACCAATCCATTATGGTATAGGAAATCAAAGAGCGATTTTTACTAAATTTGCTAAATTTCTGTATTTAGATGGTATTTCTGAGGTGGTTGTCCTTTTAAGTGTAAGATAACTGGAGTAAGCATTAGCTTTAAGGGAAAATGCCTTTGTTTTGCCTACATTACATCTATTGATATCTCAATTAGATAATTTTCTGCTAAGCTGACAAACTGTCTGGTCTGCTATTTATATATGCAAATTGAAACATTGGCCTAGAAGAACTTGCTTTCCCCAGAGACATCTGCAGGACCTGGGGGCTTAGCTGGTGCTCTTGGACAATGAGAGGTTCCAAACCTCTCCAGTGCTAGGAGGGAGCTGCCTCTAGCCCTCCTGGTGCCAGCTGAGCACTTACTTCTGCGTGACTGGCTGCAATTGAGAATCGTGCTTTCTTCCTTTCTTCTTGTAGCACCTGACTTGAAAATGGCAGTGGAAAGACCTTGGAGAGGCACATTTGATATGTAGGTCCTATAGGGTTTGGGCAGCCTGTTTCCAGGGAGTCTAAGGTGTTTCTGGCTTTAAATACATCTGGAGCTCAGTGGGTGCAAATCTTCCATGTACAAAGGTGGGGTTGAACTCAAGCTGAAAAATACCTAAGACTAGATGTTTAGTTTTTCTTTTTGTTTTGCAGAGATCTAGTCAATAGCAAGCAATTCGGCTGAGTCAGCTGAAGCACTTACTGAGCCTATGTTTCACTAGGCACTACAGACTGTGGTGGAAGGCAGCCTGCGTACTTTAAATATAGGTGGTTTTTGGAGCTGAACTCTACGCAGAATCTTGATAATCTTGCAGTAGGTGAGGCAGAATCATGCATGCCATTTTCAAAGGCTGTGGACACTTAAAAGCTTCCATTGCTTTCAAAATGTTTTGACCTTGTGTAAGTCCCATGGAGATATGATGCTCTGGTATTTGTTATTGTTGAAAATGGCACTTAGGGCATTTACAAAAATGTATAACTAACTTCTGAGACATTTGTGCTATAGCAGAGAGAATAGTGAGGTGGCAGGGAAGAGTTTACGCAGTTCTGCCTTTGTCTCATTCTCTGAAAGCTGATGGTTTTCTCTCCCTCGATCAGCCTGAACAGCCTGAACATTTAATGCAGGAATTTGTCAAAATCTTGCTATTGGAATTCAAGGTGAGCTGCTACCTACCTACTGCATTATTAATATCAAGCTTGTTGCTTTCTGGGGGAGTTTTACGAAACAAAGATCAAAAGCAAATACTGATACTGCATGTTCTCTTTGCTGTCTTTCTTTAACACGGTATTTTGTTAAAACACCCCATTTGTCTTCAGAGACTTAAATTCTATGAGCTCTCTGCAATGCAGCATACACACTGATCTCTACAGATAGCTGAATCCATTTTAACTTAACGTTTTATTATCACTTGTCCTGTCACATTAGTTTAGGCTTTGACTGTAAGCCACTGACATGGCTTTCTGCTGTCAGGAGGAATATGCAGAAGGGCTTGAGGCTGACCTGAGCTGACCTAAGCTCTCAGATGCTGTGCCAAATGCTGAAGTGCTGTACATAATGTTGTTAAGCTCATGGAAACTAGTGTTGTTTTCAAAATAGAGACTTGCAGTGGGGAAAGCTATCCTAGGCCTGTTGCTTCCTTTGCTATAGAGGGGGGCTTGCCATCAACTGAATATCAGTAACTTGTAGTTACAGGGCCAAGGGCTCTTCCTCATCCTATTCTCTCCTCTATGCTGGTAAGTGACTGTCTTTCCCACCCCCCCAACAGTTGTTCTTGTAGGAGAGCCAGCCAGAGAATATTGCACAGGCATGGGGCTATGTAGTCAGCAGGAACCACCCCCTTCTTTGTGAAAAGCTAGAAAAGAGGGCTCACTTGCCCATAGTGTATTCCCTGAGCAAGGAGCATCAGGGAGCCATGCCAGGCTGGGAGTTAACACGTGCTTTAGCAGATGTCATTTAAGTAATTGCAGGCTTCTCTGATTGCCATATCTGGCACTGTGCAACTACTTCTCCCTAGAAACTATGCTGAAACAGCCTTCTGACCAGCTTTGTCCTGGCATTTTCGTCACCGGTCAGGAGCTCTGATTAATTCATACGGAAGCTATGCATGTACTTGGACAAGACACTTATACCCTCTGGCTACTATTCCCTGCGTAGTAGTAGTATGAAAGACTCAATATGTTAACTACAGTGAGATCTGGACAGTGGGTATATAGCATTCAAAGTACAGACAACTGCTGTATGTTCATCTGTAAACTCACATAGAAGTAAGCCTTTGTATGAGAAATCAGTTCCCGGACAAAATAGGGCTCTTGTTGCAAACCAGATCCAACCTGTGATTCTTTCCCATTGCTGACTTTTTTAAGGTGTTCTCCATTAACAGATTTCAAATCATTTATGTAAAGGTTATCCTGGCAGTATACAATTCTCTCCATTTTAAACTGGGTCTGGATACGTCTTCGAGCCTCCTCTGCTTGTTTTTCGCTAACATCTTTAATTCTGGTCTAGAAAAGAAAAGAACAACAAGTTCTCAGACATTTACTTTTTTTGCAAAGGTGTTGGTGCATAGCAGCAAAGTTCCCTCAGTCATCCTCAAATTCCCTTAACACACTTTCTTACCACTCATAAGAAAGCATCCCATCTCTTTTTTCATCTTCAGTGTTTACCAGAACTTATTCCTTCTGCATCTCTCTCACTAAAGACCCTCCCTAAATACTTCTGTGTTTGGCTGAAATAACTTATTAGCTTGGTATCTGATTGGCCTGGGAGCTCAGTAGGGTTTGGCCATGTAAGTAAAATAGAAAACCATCTATTTCACTCACATTTGCATTTGAGTTTCCTTTCTAAGCAGTATGCTGTGAGTGAACACTGCTTCCTTGCTGTCCAGCATTATTTCTCATCTCTTCCTCAAAGATCTTTCTGAGAGAAAGGCTCAATGACATCCATATCATTTAACTCTACCCCAAACTGTGAACAGTCATCTTCTAACTCTCTCATGTGAAATGATTTTTAGCTTGTCTGCTCTTGCTTCCTTTTATTGAAGATGAGATTCCTGCACTGGCTAACAACATGGCTTGCCTTTCAGAGAGGGAAAAGCACTGTTTAGTACTCTTAGGCTACCCAAATCATTGCAGGACTTAAATTAATTATAAACTCTTAGAGGCTGCCATATTGTGTTTTCTTTGTACTGTGGTATATGCATCAACAATGTGACCAGAATGAATGAGGAATGCATGTTTTATATCTTGTTAAAGTTGTACCAAAAGGCAAAAGGCAGTTTCATTAGCCCCATTGTAAAGGTGCTGTCATCTTCATGCTCTTCCTTATTTTATAAAAAACATATGCCTGAAAGAAATTCAGTGGTTGCATAAGGGTAATGCAATGGGATACGTACTCTAAGCAGTATTTACAAATGTTGTCTTTACAAATGGCTGTATTTACAAACGCCATTCTGTCGTGCTCTTGTCTTGTCTCAGGTTATAGGTAATGTCTCACCTGAACAGCTCTGTTTAGATTGTGGAAATTGCCAAAATGCTTTATAGTGAGTTCCGTAAATTTCTCTTCAACCAGTCCTAACAGACAGACAGAAGAACAGACAGACAAAATAATGTCAAGTAATCAAGTGAGGTTTTTAAGCTATTGTTAATATGAAACTTGGGAAAACTACCCATTTTCTCTGTTCATCCAGAAATATCTGGGCAGTTATACTGATGCACTGTGCCTTTATGACCAATACAAACAAGTAGGAATTTAGATTTCTAGGTCCAGGAGTGTGAGACATTAGAGACCTGCTGTAATCACTTAACACCTGAGAGATTGAATATCCCTGAGATTTCTTTTACAAAGCAATTTCTGTGCTGTATCTGAACAGATGTGCCATCACTTGACTATATAAGCACATCTGCATCTCACCCCCTGAGTTGCCCCTTCAGGGGGAGGGGCTAGCCACATGTAGGATGGATCACTGAGACTGGCACAGACACCATAGCTGCCTTCTAAGGCAAAAATAGGAGAGAGAGGATCACGACGTAATTTTTCCTTGGGTGATTTTTATTGGATGAACTATGTACTCTTCCCCCCAGTCTCAGCAGTACAATACACTACGATACAATGTACAACGGCATGCAAAGAACTGGCAAAGAAGCTGGGCTCTCAGTTCAGGTTTGTGAATGCCACTCCCTGGGTTTGGGAATACCAAGCTGCTGGGCTGCAACCAGGTACTTCTACTGTACTATTACTTTACTCTGTTATTTACTATAGTTACATTCTAACTTTATTCCACCAGCCACTGGGAAAAGTATTAATAATAAATGCTGGAGACCACATGTAGAGATTGGAGGCTCTAGAGAAGAAGTAAGACTCCAGGTTGAATCAAATTCACTTCCCCACTCTGAAAAATCCTGGCTGGAGCTCTTGCTCCAACAATGAGAATGTTTGCTCATCCTGAAAAAAAACCTGTTAGGTGCATGAGTATCTCCCATGCAACAGCCTCATGAGGCCTGCGAGACATACCAATCACCCTGTTCAGTATCTCCATGGCTGGCTCCTCCAGTTCTATGATTTGCTCCTTTATAACATCCTCAAAAGTCTTGTAATTGGTAAAACCTGGGAACTCTCTTCCACGATACTGTTCTTCATATTTCCATGCTTTACCGGGTACAGTTTTGTTAACTGCAATATTAAAATAACATTGCTTTACAATTAATCACTCAATTTATGAATTTTGGATTTACGAAGGTGGTCTATTTCTCCTCTTTGAAATGCTCTTGAGAAGAGCAACTACTGAGATCTTTCAAGCAAAACCATTACTACAGAACTGTGCTAACACATTATTGCTCAGTTAATGACATAATGGAGCAAACACCTACATGACAGAAAACAACCCAGAAATCATGATGGGGCTCAAAAATACTGGTTCTTGTTGGAATTGCTACTCTCATGGAACAAAACAATACCCCAAACTCCCTAAACAGCCTTATTCCAGGGGATCTATTGTTGACTATTTTTATTTAAGATATCACAGTCAATATTTCTTTGTTAACATTATATGAATTTGCCATCTTAAATGGGGTAAATCTCTTTGTTTTTTACATATTCAGGCAATGACAGGTCTCTGAGTGTTTCAAAAGGTTTCAATATGCCCTGTTTGGGGGTTAAATTTGTAACTCATATGCAGATGTGGAAGTAGAAGTGAAGCTATGAATGCTTTCAGTTCTAACATTCAGATACACTAATCCATAGTTGGATAATTAAAAAAGAAAAAAAAAAAAGTGGAAAAACTCACAAAACCCCCAGAAGTAGATGTAGAGGATCTGTTTCAGAGTCTGAAAACCAACCTGTACAGTTAAGGTAGTACAAAGTTGTAACACGGCCACAAGAACATCTATCAGCTTTGCAACAGAAAGTTCAAGGTTTCAAATATCGAAAGTGTCTACTCCTCTTAGTACTTTCATTCATCATAAGAAAGCTCAAGTTAAACAGTCTCATCTGACATGAGATGATGTACCTTCAGAAATCCTAGAGGTGACTAATAATAGTGCTTTTTGTTGAGGAGGAGCTCACTAAAGCTACCTCTAGTTTCCAAGCTATGTAAGCAAACTTACTCTGCTGCACATGTAAGTATTTTATCTCAGAATATATACACATGAGTTTGGGTTAGCATATTGTCAGCAAGACCTATGCTGTTGTAAGAGCTGCTGTGTGTTGCTACCTGATCCTATTGCGAAGTTAGGTGTATTAGTTTAATCAATGGGGATAATGTGAAAGTGCCCAGAGGTTCCCCACTGTGGTTCAGCTGCCTTGGAATGGCTTGTAATGCAACTCAGTTCTTGTCCTCTGAAGAAGCTGCATCCTTCTGCTAGTGATTTCTGCTGTTTTTATGTCTATTTCATCATGCCTTCATTATCTTACTCTTTTATTCCTCTCCATAAAATCATGTTGATTGGCTTGATATTTCATGGATGTGACATAAGTGATGTTAACATACACTAATGTCTGTCTGTCTTCACATATATGCATATATATATATATATATGTTTGTCTTTGGCTGATGTCATTCTTGCAGCCTATTTGTACCTATCACTTTAGAGTGACTAGTAATGCTGACATAGATGTGCATAGAATTTGCTTTGATAGCTGCTGCTTGTCTGATAGCTGATGCTATTTCATCTCTAAGAGCATCTCTGAAAGATGTGAAGGAGATGCAGCAAAAGATGTTGAGTGTATGGCAGAGTTCAGCTTGCATGTGTCACCCTATGCCTCAGTTTAGATCTGAGTTCTGTTAACAATTAGCAAAGTGGGAGATGCAAAGGAAGGTGTGCTCTTTACAAGGTGATTTCAGACTCAGAATTGCTTTCTCCACACCTTAAACCAGAGCTAAAGTAGAACAAAAAAGACCAAAATTGCAAAATGTTCCTAACAATAGTAACAATAAAAATAGAATTATAGCAGATTCATCATATAGTTTAAAATAATAATGATGATGATGATGTTTGTTTTATTGCTGTTATTTTGAAGAATGGTTCAGAGACTCACCAACCAATTTTGTGCCAGGCCCATAGGCTTGATTTTACTGCTTTGCTGGGAGGAGACATTCACTGATCTCTCCATGACAGCATTCAACACAAGCTTCATCTTTTTCCTCAAGGACTAAAGCATAACTTGCCTAACACTACAGCAGATACATGCTCCCAGTTTCTTGGTTTTACTTTCTTGAAGAAACCCATTTATGATGCTGTGTCTTGATCTAAAAGCAAAGGAATGGAATCTCAGGTCAGCTGCAAACAATGGTTTTCTATGCTTACCCTTTGCAGCGCACTCTAGGAGAACCGTTTCCCATGTTTGGAACTCTTTGCGGATTTTTGTAAACAGCCTGCTTTCATTTCCGACCAACTGTTCCTCTCCATGCATTGTCTGAGAGACATCTTCATTAAAGAGTTTGATCAACTGTAATGAATTAAAGAACAAGCAAGAATGTAGTAAACTTTAATTTCTTCAGACTCACTTGCATCTGTAAAGCAAATCTGCAATCTTTTGGTGTTAAAGCAGGAATCTGATTCATTGAAAACATCCCTTCCTTACATCATTTATGCTTGCATCTCCTCTTGTTTTGTTTGTTTTTTTGTTTGGCTGTCCCCAAACCAGCACAGCTGGAGGAGAACAGCCCCTTCTGGCCTCCAGAAAGCTTTCTGTGAGGGATTAGTTCCCCAAGATAAGATACTTAGATGGACTAGTAAACCATATTTTGATATCAAGAATGCATTTGATTTTATGAGTTCTGTAAACAATATAAACCCTTCAAAATGCTGGGCAGGCAGGAATGTAATTTTTTCATCCCAGAGATGCTTGAATTTGACCAACTGAGTTGTTGTTCAGTTATCATCACATAATCACATGAAAAATATTGCTAGAAGGGACCATGGGCTCCTGTGGTCCATTATTTTTGCAGCTATGGTGTATTCCTGCCAGAGGTTTGTCTATGTTGCTCTTGAAACACTTTGATGACAGATACCACAAGCTTCCTGGTGCTCCATGCTGATGGTTTCCTAACTTTAAGTGGTTTCTTTTTCTTCCACATTTACCTCTTCATTCTGCTCTGTGACATAATCAATACTGATACTCACATCGGTGAGGACCATCAGCTTCTCAGACTCTGTTGTGGGTGAGATTCCCCTGTACCTTTGTAGATCCTGTAATGTTTTTCGGAGTGCCTCATGAATTTGGTTCTCCAGTGTTGGCAAAGTGTTCTGGTGGGTAGACAGTGAAGAAGAGTATTTAGGTAGCTTGAACATGTCTGGTTTTGGAAGGAAAATAAAATCACTCTAAGAATGACCTATACCTGCATAATATCTTTGCTGCTCTCTGAAGTCTAAGAGCTTGCTGTCCTTGTGTCTCGCACATGACAGTGGGATACCATGGAAATGCAAATATGGCCTTCATTGAGAGAAGGCAGGGGGCTAAGACCTCTCTGAGATGTCAAGCTGGACCTCACTGTGAGGTGGGCAGAGTAGCTGCAGTCCCTAGGCAACCTAGCAATAGTCCCTAGCAACATTTCATCTATACTGAGCCAAAAACTAAGTCCTCACAGGTTGTGCCAGGGAGGTGGTGAATGCACTGACCCCTCCATTCCTGATAAATACCTGATTGAACACAGCTATTTAGTCGCATCAGGATATGTAAATGCTTGTTTTTTCTCCTTCAGTACTTAATTTAGATGTTCCCTGTATTTTAGCATTTTCTCTTACTGGAATAAGATATATTACTTACAGATACGTGTCTATAAAATAAAGACTCCAATATATTTACATTAGTATAATGATCTAATAAAACAATTACATCTTACTTGAATTTTTTAAGACATTGTCAGTTAAATAGAAATTATTGTGTTTTAGTAAGCTTATAGCAGTAACTTGTCACCCAGTCAATCAACACTCGTGAACAAAAAGAAGTAACATGGCTGTAGTTGAAAAGGCAGGAGCTATGAGTCACAAATGAAATTATTTACCTATTGTTAATGTTCAAATTAAGATTAACAGAACACAGGTTTTTTCACCTTTAATTCTAGTGCAATTTGTCCTCAGATTGTCAGACTGAAGGATAATTAAATGCTCTCTATGCATATAAAGATGCAATCCAATTGCAATCAATTGGAACCCAAGGTTAAAGGGCTGAACTTGTTTCTAGATTGTAACTAACACAAACAGCTTAGTATAGCACTTCTGTTACTTACAATAATATGTCCTACAAGTTCATTTGTGAGCTTTTCTGCCAGATAAGGGATAGTAGCTCTTTTTTCTTCCAGCAGAATGCTGCAAAAAAGAGGAAAAGGTGGTTTTGGGTAGACTGCATGAGCAGGGCAAGGAGGTAGCACTGGTGCTTTGCTCTGTTTTCACAAGTTGTACACAATTTGAGTAAATACACAAATAGAATAAAAGAAGGGCTGCGTGGGCAGTGCAAGCACAGATGCGGCAGCAGCCCAGGACTCTGGGCATTTTATGCAAGGGTTGTTTGGTAGCTACTGCTACTGGCTAAGCAAATGGAAAGAGAAGAACCTGAAAATAGTGAATTGTAACAACAGATTAATGTGCTGCTGTGTCATTTCTGCATGTGTGAAATAAACTGATTCCAAACCCTTTTCACCTACCATTCTCTATATTGTGGTTGATTTGCTACTGAGTCATCTTCTGGGGAAATCTGTGCCCTTAGCACAGGCAGTATTCTTTCTCATGCTGAGTTTAAACATGTTTCCCAGTGCATAGAAATACTTCAGTGCTTGACTTGAAGTACTTAAGCACTTAAGATGCTTAAATTAGATTTTTTGAGACTATTCTGAATTTTTGAAGACCATTGCTCTTCTCCTAGGGTTAAGGGGAGATATATATATCAAACTTGCATCCAAAATGCATTTTGAAGTTTTATTTGAAGTGTAAAATTCTTCTGGCTCCCTGGAATGTAACAGTGCATGGTCAGTCAGAAATAGTGGGTAACATTAATACCTGTTTCTAACCCTAATTTAAATCTCAGCAAGTCAGTGTGAAGTTTTGAAGTGACTTTAATATGTTTTCAATTAGGTCCTTGCTGTACCTGAAATGTTTGTGAGTCTGGAAGAATTTTCTCTCCTGCTGGATTGCAGTGGCCAAGGACAGTTTGTTGTGGATGTCCTGCTGCCCACGACACTTCACAATCATGTAACCTTTTTTGAGGGGGATGACCTTGTTTTGCATTATCTTAATGACAGACTCTTCAGTTCCTCTATCCACCAGGTCAGGTTTTGTGAGGATCCCTGGGAAATTACCCAAAGAGAAAGTGCAGAGGTTAAAGGTGGGAGAGGTGTAGCAGGACACCCAGAGCAGGAATACTCTGTACCATATTTTGTAAAGCAACTTCTCTTCATCTGTTTGTTTTTTTGTCTCCTCTAGAGAGCTCTGAGCTCTTGGGTTTTGAACTGTAAAACTTGCTCCGCAGTTGGCCTCCCACCCTCTTTTTGTCTAGCAAATCCTTTTTTTTAACAGGCAGCAGCAAATCTTTCCCACAATTACAACATGTATGCCAGCAAGACTCAAAATTGAGGGATTTTTTGAGCTACTGGATTATCTCAAGTTTTGTAAATAGTTCCTTTAGGCTGTTTTCTTTTTTCCTTCTTCTAGTAGCTAATTCTACAGATCTAGCAAGGAACACAGAACATTGGACCTTCACGGAAAGAAGATTCACATTTCTCTTCAACTTGTAGATTAAAAGTTGTCTCACCTAGTGTCCTTTCTCCACTGGGATCCACCTCTTGAGCCATTTTCAATGCTTCTGTTGTTGCAATATCCACATTACATGGCACCACTACCAAATTGAGTGTTTCTTTGAAGTAAATTATTTTTTTAAGTAGTATTTTGATCTGCAATACAATACAGCATTAACAAAATCTGGTGAAATTAGATATTTCCATGTAAGATGTGACTATTTCTAGCAATATGAGCCACTGTCTAATGGCATTAAATGTCACATTTACTGAGGATAGTATGACATGCTAAAGGATAGCATGGAAATGGGTCAGCAGTGAAATGCAGCTTCTTTTTCTATGTCAAGATTAATCCAAACATCTAGCATGTTTGGATGTTATACCTGTCCTGAGAACTATGTGCAGTTTAACCTCTTATGCATATAATCTGTCATGGAAATATTGAAGATATTTTGCAAATAATCACATGTGAGAAAAACAAGTTCTGATACCGACGTACATAATTACAGAAAGAAAGCAAGATAGATCATGTTGATAAATCTCAAATCTGTATCTCTGAAAGGAGAGGAAATGTCTTTGTCTTATATTTCAGTGGAGTATTTGTGGGGGAAAAAAAACAACCCAAAAGCTCAAACCAAAACCAACCAACCAAAAAACCCAAGTCACACACGTAATCTATTTGGTGTTGCTTCTATGTTTCAATGCCAAGCTAAAAGAGTCTGTCATAGTTTGTATTGTATTACAAAAGGTTTGCACGCCTCTATTGTGCTTATACTAAAGTTTATTCTTTTTTTTTCTCCTGAGTTTTGGTAAAGGTGCCTCTCTTTTCTACTTCACATCCATCCTAATTTCTAACAATGTTATAGCTTCTGTCTATGAGGCATGCAGGTTGAAAATGTGTGGAATATGTCATATCTGCTGCTTTCTTCTGAATACAATAGAAAGATTACTATCTAAGTGTGAAATGAAATTACTCTTCTTCAAGGGAATTAAGCTCAGGTAATCCAATCTTGTCCCAGTTTTGTTGATATGTCTAGTTCAGTTTGGACTACTCTTATTCCAAGTTCCAATTTAAAGGTATTCTAGGAGAAACAGTATACCTAGCTCCTGCACATCATCCCTACGGATCCCTACAACTAGATTTTTATCTGTATTCCCCAGCATTTCTTCTAAAAGCAGCCAGAGGAAGAGCAGAGATCCCCTCCAATTCAGTGCATATTCTGTTTACTTGAAAAAGGGTCTGCTGGGACCCCTTAAGGGGTGAGAAAAACCAGGATGGGTCTGATTCTGATGAGCTCCATAAGTAAGGGATGACAGAGGAAAAAACCTGTAAGAGGGCCAATTTGCTGCCTTGTTCCAGGAGAGCTTACAAGAGCTCAGATCTATTCACATTTGCCAAATGTACCCAAAAAGCTGGTAAGAGACAACTCATTTTGGGATGTATCTATCTTCCAAACTGCAGTCCAGCCAAGGGATATAGGGGCAACACTGTGCTCAGGATCTGTATGGGTGGCTTATTCCATGCTCCCATGGGTAGGCTGTGTCAGGGCCCCTGATGTGTCTCCTTCGCAGCTAGTGTGGGCAACTCTCTCTGGCACGACAGGGCAGACAGAAGATCCTGGGCCTCACTGTTCCTGTGAGCCATTCCTTGCCTGAAAAATAGGCCTGTTTGTCAGTGTAGCTTTATTGCTGGCTCAGAAGCCCAGCATAGTAACTTCAGCATCCTACAGCAAAGGCTTGCATATGAGGTAGGTTACAGAAATGACCCTGTGAATAGATTGGTGTATGAGGAGACTGCGTTTTACCTGTTCCCCGATGTCTTTTGGCTGGTCCCCCACAGCCACTCTGGCAATTCCAGGGAGATCAATTAATGTCAGATCTGGTACATCTGGTGACCAAATTTCTAGGGAAACTAGCTCTCCACTAATGGCACCCTTAGTACCAGCCACAACATCCTGGGCTGAAGAAGAAAAGAACGAGGCAATGAATATAAGCTTCAAATAATGCATGAGAGTGAAGTTGGCACAATGACTTTGAAAAATATCTGCTACCAACTAAAGTACTTTTAGGCTTGGCTTTTTTAGGCATGGCATCCAGCCATGCACATAAATCCATTAATGTAAAAAAAATATAAAGAAATTATTATGCAATTTGTGTATACATGGAGTCCTTTTGCAATATGAACTTTAATGTTTTACAAAGCATATACTTATGAACTTTCATATATGCAAAGTACACATAGGTAAACCACAACAAAAGTGATTGGACAGAATACTGATCAGTTTTAGAAATTAGATTTCTCAATGTTAAGACACTTTGTAGGCATTAATTAATCCTTGGCTGCCTTGAAAGATAATAACACTCAATATTCTTCACATTTCCATATGTTGAGAGATCAAGTGATTTGTCCCAAATCTTGTAAGGCCATAATGCTTGAACTGTGAACAGTACAGACAAGCAAGGAAATGCAGTAGTGATTCTTATGAGGAATTTTGTTCTGTAATTAGCTTAGTCAATTCATACCACTGACTTGGCCAGTTTTGGAAGGATATATGGAAAATACCAAAATAATATATTGAAAAGCTAATGTTAGGGTTAGATGTTAATGTTAATGTTAGAACATTAATGTTAGAACATTAACAATGTTGCAGAGCAGTGCTAGTTAAGGAAATAAGAACAATCCAATTTTCACAAAGACCTTACCATCCTTTGGACAAGAAAAATGTTTCCTTACACAGCATAAAATACCATAAAATCAAAGCTGTGACAAAAAAAGTACAGTGATTGAGGCTGTAGTCACACTAGCTGACAGAAGCTCTTTATGCTTTCTAGTCTGCCTTCTTGCAATTTTCTCCAAAATCATAAGATTTACAGCCACAAACACCTCAAACATTCTCTGAGTGAACTGATGACAGGAACCAGTTAGGGCTTTGTATTTGACTGATAACCTTTCCAAACCAGGCAGACAGCATCCAGCTGAGGACACAGCCTGGCCTTTTATTGGACATCATGGGTCATCCTCACTATTGATCTAATAAGTGGTACAACTTTCATAAGAGAGTTATATTATGCTCCTCCACCATCTTCTGCTCTAGATCCAGGTGTTACTGTTGGCTACAATCACTGTGTTATGTGCAATCACTACAGTCTGGGGACTGCTTCTTAGCCTAAGATGAGAAAGGATTCAGAGGAGATTGAGAAAGGAGAATCAGAGGGGAATACAGCTCACCTTGTCTTATTGCGTTATCCACCTCAGAGGCATTGTGGAGCTCTATGTTGAAGTTGTGATAACGAATTTTCCCTTTCCATTCCTGGGTGGCAGGTATTCTTTTCAGTTTAAGTTCCAAGGGACATCGAGTAACAATACCTGCAGCAGTTCCAAAGACAGAGGTAACTCTCAGCAGCTGTTATGCATGATACACAGCTATGGACTGCATGGTGTACATAGGGTTGCCTAATACTTTGCACAGAGACACAGAAATGTTTCAGGAAACTTAGACAAAGGGCTGTTGTCTGACTTGTTCAGAGTAAGACTGTCATTGGCACTAATGAGGTCAGTCATGGCTCTGTCCAGCCATAGTTTGTCTTGCAAACCTCCAGGGATGGAGATTTGCACTTCTTTGGGTGACTTGATTCAGTGCTGCAGAGATATCCTATGAGAACTTTTTCTCAAGTCCAGGTTGAAAGACTTGATGGCACTGTCAACTCACACAGAACGTGCAGACCTCATGTTTGTGTATATACACACACAGAGAACTGGAAGGTAAATCTTCTTGAGCAGCAAAGTCCTCCAACAATCTTCTCTGACTTATATAACATTGAAGGCACATATTTGTTAAAAGAGATCGTTGTACATTTTTTTTCCATACAAAAAAAGAATAGGTATCTGTATGAAAATCTTATTTGAAAAGACCTGCAAACCAACTTCAAAAGCGAATTTCAAAACTAGTTCTCTATGTGAAATCGATACTCTGCTGCGCTGTTCTCTGCTGGGAAACGTACAGAATTGGCTGATGCTACCTTTCAATCTGTCCACATTTTGGGACAAGTACATTAAACTATACTTTTCTTACTCCTGGTCTCCTGACCACCCAGGAAGCATGCCTTGTCAGAGTTACCCTGCGCTGCTTGACCTGCACATCCATTGCTACTACTGGAGACCAGAGCTGAGAAGGCCCCTGGGAGACACAGTCTCTGCCATGGAGTTATCCAATTGTAGAAAATAAAATAATAAAAAATCCCTTCTACAAAGTGAAATTCAGGTGAGTTCTGAGAAAGTGAATTCTTACCATTGCCTCTAGGAAGAGCAATACCAGACAGAGCTTCTAGGACAGAGCTTTTCCCAGAGCTCTGGTCTCCAATCACTGCAATCGCAGGCAAAGCCATGTCTTTTTCTATTCCAAGAGCTCTTAGGCTATCAATGAGATTAATACAGGGTCGGATTTTTTCTTCATATTGGTTATACAAGGTATGTTCTTCTGCCTGTTAGAGTTAAACTTACAATTAATTTTGAATTATTTTAAAAGAGGTTTTTTCCACACAAAACCACCCCACTTTTAGGCAACTTTTCTGGCTCATCATCCCCATGTAAACCTTATGTACTGGTGTCAAGCTGTACTTCATATCACTATGCATCCTTGCACCTCCATGTTATACACAGGTGTCTGTAAATAGGACAAAGTCAGTTGAGGTTGGCTGAATGATTATCTTTAGTTAAAATACCAAGCTTAGTAAGCTATTGTGAGAAGGTAAAGAGTAAAGGGAGACTCATTACTAAATGTGCTCTGTTAATATACTGTTGTGTTTTTTTAATAAAAAATAACTACCATTTTCTTCCACTTGTACCACATTACAGTACACAGTATGCAACTGAAATCTAACCCCAGTAGTAATAGAATTTAGTACACAATAGCTTATTAAATCTTTGTTTTGAAGTCTGATGGTTTAATTTTTTCACAGACATCAAAAGTGTTCTGATCTAGCATCCTTAACAGGTGGCTAAGATCTTTTAGTTCACCATGGCTCTTCTTTCCTTGCCTCATTTTAGGCTAGGGTAAAGGATGTATGATTTGTTTTAAATGAAAGATTATTGTAATTTTTTTTTTTTATATACATACACCAGGTATTAACAAAGTCTCTTCATTTTCATAAAAACCAACCAAATAATTTCCAGCCCTTTACAAAATTGGTCCACCTGCTGTTAAATAATGGTCAGCTAAAGTTAGTTCAACTTGGTTTCTTCTCCCTATTCCTGTCTCCATGTTCTGGTCTGGCTGCTGGATTTAAAAGTGTAATTCTGGTAACACCAGTATCTTACAAACCCTAATGGGTCAGGCACATTCTATACCTAATTTCTTGCGAAGAAAACCAGGAGTTTCCCACCTTCGCCTTTGTCTAAGAAAGCCACCTCTGAAAATAGGTCTATCAATCTTATATAATGAAACAGAGCAGCTTTTTCTTTCGAGATAAGAAAAATATCACACATTACTGGCAACAGATATTTTAAAACCTTATTGGTGAGGTTCTTAATTATGACATTTACTAGCTGGTGAATCCTAACCATTTTCAAGGAACTTCATTAACTATGACACAGATTGAAAACCAATCAGTCATAACAGATAATGATCAATCTTTCTTCATATTTCTATTGAAGGTAGAGGAGCCTCAAGTTAAAAAAAAAAATATCTCCTAAAGGATTTCTATTCAACATTTACTAATTGTTACCAATGAAGCAAACATATGTTGCACACTAAATTGGCTGCCAGGCTGCTGCCATCCTATTTTTTACACCTCCATTTTGTATGCCTGCAGATTAATTGGAGGTACTTGTCTTCTTAGTTACATTAAGGACTGATTGGCCCTGATCCCAGAAGTACTCCTCATTTTGGAGTACAAAGTGAAACAAAGGAATAACAATGGGGAGCATCGATGCCACTTTCTGGTGTCTGCCTTACTTTGTCCTCTTCTCCATAGTATTGTTTCTTCAACTCCTTTTGGTCATAGTTAGGCTTTTTCTCTATCACGTTATCCATCATCACGTCTTCGTCTTCTAAGTCTGGTGGAAGAGGTACTGCAAAAGCTTTGAAAGACAGTTGTAAGGAATGTGATGCAAAACCATCGTTCCACCAAAAGGTTGGTTGAATACTACACTCTTACTATCCATGGCCTGCTGATTTTTTGGCTTACCTGGTAGACTGTTCATCGGTGCTTTACTAGTCATTGCTGTCTGGTCCAATCACTCCTTTATATAGCTCCTGAAATCAAACATAGGGCACTGAGTTACTGAAGCTTGTAACAGTTATCATAGCAGAGAAAATCAAACACCACTTTTATTTACTGATTCAAACCCCCAGTAGATATCAACTGCCACAGCTCTTCTCAAATCACTAAAATTGTTCTCCAGAGGACAGACTTGAAACACTTCTCCTTACCTCTTTCATGCTTTCTTTGTGGTTTCAAAAAAAGAATTTGTCAAAAAGTAAAAAAGAATATTAAAAAACCCAAACAACAACAAAATTACACTAATTTTTGCAAAAAGGCAGTTTTTCTCAATGCAATATTTTGCTAAAACATGTTTTTAGGATCTCAGTCAGTATAGCAGCTGCTGGGCATGGCTGGAGAGAGTGTGCAAATGCTTAACTTCAGTCACCTGGGGTCAGGAGTATAGACCTGTGTCACTGCACAGAGAAGGTTGTACATGGGTGGGCCAACAGCAGTGAGAGTAGGACACATCAAGCCATAGTTTGTTGTGAGGCCAACTGACCTTTCCTGCAGTAGAAACACTTTTCAGAGGCAAGTGTTACACCTATTTTTGAAGTTCAGTGTCTTAGTCCCCCTCCTCTATAAATTAAAACCCTCTCCAAAAAGCAAACTTTGCTTGACATAATTTTAGAGAAGGGGCAACTAGGAGACTCCTTTTCCTTCTTTTTCAGCTTCCCTTTTTATTAAAGTATTTTCTATGGGTGACTGAAGAAACCAGAGGCCTTTGATGTGACATTTGCAGGGGAAGTGGTTTCCAGTGAGAATGATCAGACCCAAGTTAAACTTTCAACGTGTAAAACAAGTTTAGAAAAAAGAAAAGATTAATTCCACATTTGCTATTTGGTCTTTCTTTTAAATAAAGCAATGTTTTTTAGTAGATATTCCTGTTCCCTTTAAAAACAAACAAACAAACAAACAAACAAACCCAACAAAACACCCCAACCCCCCAAAAAACAGCCTATGGGAAAACATCTCATGTTTGGCCAGCAATAGAAGATAACTGAACTACTTTCATTTCTTTGTAGTTACTTATTTGACAGTTCCTTCATCTTTCTCCACACTTCCCCTTTCTTTAATATTTCAGTATGAACCTTTACTATTAATGAATTCAAAGATTCTTCTTTTGCGAATGAGGTCTCAGTGCTTTATCTGCAACAAACATACATTCTGCATTCACTGGCCACCAAACTCTTCTAACCATTTCTAACAGTATTCCCTTTTATTGCCTTTCCCATTCCCCATTCCCTACCTCTGTTAAAATTTGGTGGACCAAACACTTCCTATAAATTTTTAATTTTATGTAAATATAATCTGAGAACAATTTTCTATCATTTTTACATTATTATTTATATTCACTGGGCTGAGTATTTAGAGTACTGATTTTAGTATACGGCCTTCTAAGCATGGATGTGTTTCCTTCAGAAAGAGGTTAGCTGTAGATATCTTTGTAATGAATAGGGTGAAATGCAAAAATGGTGTAGTAAGGCCACCAGGAAAAATAAAAATAGAAAGATCTTCCAAGATAAACTTGTAACTTCTAGGAAACTGAGATTTAAGGAGTCTGCCAAAGGAAGTGCCAACTTTGAAATGTTTTAGTGCAAGAGCTGTATCTTAACCATATACCTGTGTTTTTAGCTAAGTCTACAGTACAGACCACAGCATGCACACACGGATACACAGGCTAACAAAGATACCTACCGTAAACAATGCATTATCTACAGTAATCAGCAAGCATGGGACTACACATCTGTTCTTCATCTGGACCTGAAAAAGGCTAGGTAGGTTGGTGTAATCCCTCACTGTGCCATACAGACATACTGAGGAAAAAAAAAGCTTCAATTTTTCAAACGCCTTTCTGAAACTGGCCAGAATATATACATGAAACATGACACCTGGATGACGTCCTGATACTAAATGTCTGATAACACTCCTCTTTCCCAGAGCTGCTGCTCCCTCCATTATCAGGACAGTATTGGTTTCCTTGAACCTTACCTTTAGAGGTTTGTCTGCCTGTGTGTCAGAAATTTCTCCTAGCACAACACAAACCACTGAACTATGCAACCACATCAGCATGAAGCATGAACTTGCTGATGGTCCTGAAGACAAGTTGCCTCATTCTTCTCCAACAACACCAGCTTTGCATCGAGGGGTAATAACAAAACTAGCTATCAAACCCAAAGTGCGAAGCTGCGCACTGAAACCACACAGTTCTTGCATTTACACATTCTTTGTCCAGCTAGAGGAGCATGTGGACTTCTGCCTGACGTATCCTGTAACCTCAGAATATTTGTGTAAACTACATGGTCTCTGAGTTGTACATTTATTAATTCTAGCTGTCTTCTCAGAAAAAGAATGAAGCAATTCAAAGCTTATGATGCTGCATATGAATACTGCCAGCCAGACCATGTTGCTGAACACTGCTCCCACACAGTAGATACTTTAAAAAATGTGCTCTAATTTAAATGCTGTCTCTCAGTGTTCACCCTTTAAAGAGGAAATAATATCAATGTCTTTTTCCCCACCCCAAGAAACAACAAATCCTAATTCTGGCAATCTTATTTAACCACACTAACTTTAGAATCTTATGCAGCATTCTCACATTCAACTATTGAAAGGAATGAAGGTAACAGTCAAAACCGGCATGACTATTTTTAGAAGAAGGAAAAGAGAAACTTCTACCTGTGTATTGTCCTGTAGCAAGGATAAGCAGTAACTTAGTTTCAACTTCTGGTGCTTTTTTATTTACAGGCTCCACCTACGCACTGTGATGATAATCAGGAGAAATGAAACCAGTTGCAACATGAAAACAGGTTCACTTCATGGAAATAAAAGTGCCATGTGTTGATTTTTTATTTCCTTATACACCAGCTGACTTTCCTCCTGTTGTTTAGTATATGACAGAAACGACACTCCTCACGACACAGCTGGCTGCCTCCTTACTTGGCATGTAAGGGTGACAGGGGCAAATGGTGAAGGTACTTGGAAATATTGACCATGAGCATCAACTCCTCTTTCCTCCCCCAAAAAGTAATCTCACCGAGTCAGCTCTCTTGTATGTGGGGTGAAACCAAACAGGTTGAGCAGAGACCAGGCAAGCTGCTTAGCCCTGCTCCCATGAGTGCTGCTGGCTGGGGATGCTGACACTGCACCATATGAAGGATCCTTTCAGGCATGCAAGAAGCAAGTGGGTGAGTGTCCCCTCCACAGGAGAATTTTTTCCACCCCACGGCAAGACTTTTTAGCCTTGCCAGAGTGGCAAGTTGTGACACTGCTCACCTCAACTGCACCTTTGCTGTCAGAGGCTACAGGGTACAACTGAGGTTGTTAAACATTGTCAAAGTGACACAGTGTGATTTATCAGCATTATGCGTACTTTGGGGCAGTCAAGGTCTTGAGCTTTCTTAGGTCCTTGCACTGCTTTTTTTGACATTACTGGGTCAGAGTGCTTCCTCACTTGCTCTCTTTGCTCTTCTGCCCTCATTTTTTTTATGTTTTTGTGGACTCAAAGCTGTTGTGCAAAATCAGCTTGCTTTGTCCTGGCAGGGGCTTTGCAACTCTGATGCAGGATTAGTTCTTATTTCTCACTCTCTCTGGTGTTGACTGATACCTCTATCAACTGCTTCAGTTTCTGTCAGTTTTGGTTGGTTTCAAACAGACTTACTCTGGACTGTGGGTCTTACCAAACAGCAATCTCTGTGGTCACTTAAAGCCAGCCCTTCTTTCTACTTCCTTGTCTAGCAGTGACTCAGAGGGCTTATTTCTGAGCTCTGGTTGCGGGTGCATGGCAGGGAGTGACAAAGATCCAGTGCTGCACGGGCACCAACATGGCCCAGCATGGGCGACTGCAGGAGACTACATCTTCAAGCTCTCTGGCTTCCTCTACCATCCCTTTTTTGGCCTTCTCCACCATCTGTCTTATTGCACTGAAGCATAAAGGAGACTTATCTGAGTGGAAATGGGCTTCTAAGTCACACTACTGATCAGCTTATTGACTTTCAGCAGTTCCTTTGTTATGTGATTATTTTGGTTACATGGTTTTCTTTAATCAGGAACTACCCCTTCAAAAACAGCCCCCACCTAAGTTAATAAATAAAAGTCCTACAGGCACACCAGAACAAATGCAAAAGCCAGCAGTAAAGAAACAAACCCTATAAATAACTAGTTTGAAAAAGAGCATCACCCCCCAAAAAACCCAAACCATACAACAAACATCCTGCCAAAATAAATAACCCCCAAATAGACGCAACCAAAAAACAAGGGGAAAGAAGAAAAAACAAGAAAAATATTGAAACTGGTGTAAAACAAAAATGAAAACCAAACCCCTAAACTGCCAAAAATTGCTCAACTTCGGAAGTTAACTACAAATTGGCAAGGGAAGGGTGCTCATTTCAAGTCTCTTGCACCATCTCTTGAGCTCCAGCCACACAGAAGCAGGGTGAAGCAGGTAGTAAATGGCATTTTTATATGAAAAAGAGAAGTTGACTGGGGCGTTGTTCCAGTGTATGACACATCTAGTAGGAAAGTCAGCACTTTCACCCCTCTTGTAGCTCTTGTAAAATTGCACAACTGTAGTTCTGCTCCTCCAAAAGCATAGTTTTGGTAGTCGCAGCTGTGTTGGCTGCACATCCAGGGCAAGAGCAGCTTTTGCATAGCAGATTTGTGCTGTCAAGGGAGAAGGGTATAGGGGTTTGGTGCACGCCTATTCTGAGCAGTGTGAGCCTAGAGCAGAAGACTCCGTCAGTCCCCACAGAGTGGCTTGAGCAATGAGCAGACGATGTACATTCAAAGTCTTGCGGAAACTGATTTGAGGTTATGCAAATTCCTCCAAAGATGTCAGCCACAAGGCAGTGTGCCTAAGAAATGAAACTCTGTTATTTGGGTGTTGTCTAGATACATTCTTTCGATTCCCGTCTACATACTGCCTGAAGCAGGGAGCAGAAGAAGGGGAAGAGTGAGCAAGCGCTGCGCAGTGCTGAGATACCAGCTGGGCTTAAACCACAAGTATTGAACCTATTTGTTCGAGGGATATTAAAATCTGTTAATAGCCATTCTGGTGATGGCCAAGAGATAACAGATCCTGACATCTAGATGTTTACAAGTGGTGATGTTTTTCCCTAAGCTTTTTTTGCTGCTTTCCTAGCTTCTGCCAATGAGAAAGGAATAGAACAGCGGTATCTGTTACAGGTAGGGCAAATAAAGTCAGTTCCTCACAGCTGTTTAGCACTTTAGGGTTACAATTTGGAGTGGAGGAAAACTGAAGCCTAAAATACCGCATGTAGTCTGTATGATTGCCCATGGACTGCTAAGGTGCAAACAACTTTTCACATGCTTCCTCTGCTTCTGTTTCTTTACTCTTGTTACACTAAAAATTACTAAAATGAGATCCTAATTTCATGTAAATTAGCATGTTCGGTGGGAAAATAAATGGCAGCAGAGGATATTCTTGGGGAATTTTGATGGTACTTCTTGTGGCTAATTAAACATACATTTGTGCTTAAGTATTTATTATATATTACATATTTGTGCAAAAATATTTAATGAACAATGCATTGAGCAGAGCTCTCCCACTAGAAGTGAAAGAAGCTGTTGTGCAAGGACTACACAAATATGTGTCACAGGCCAACTCCTTACACTTGCACCTATACCCACCATGTGAGTACCCCATGGTCCATCCCTCCAGCACCATCTCTTGCTGTCTAAAGGTAGCCCCTGAGCACTCCCATTGCACCCCTGCTACAACACAGTGCTGTGGCATTTCTTATCTCATTCCCCCAGTGAAAGTTCACTCCCTTATAGGGAACAGTCCTGTCTCTGGCAGTCCTGCTTCCAGTCAGGGTAATCCTTTCTTGCCTTCCATGCCAGGTCACACTTTGGTCATGAATGACCATTGCTGAACAGTTAGTGTGAATTTCCCCTTCTGTGTCATACCAGCAAAACAGGTGATGAACTAAATTAATGCTCTCTCTTTGCTATGAAATCTCTCTGTAGCTCAAGCTGTTTGAGCTATACTCCAGCAAAACAAACGAAGGTGCAGACCGCAAGCAGTGGTTTTGGAAAGGAGAATGCTTTCACCACATCTTGGGAATAAACATAGGATCAACTGCTTAAGGAAAACTGCAGGACCAGTTTCATGTCTGAATTGCATCAGGTATGGCTGGCAAATGTTAAATACTGCAGAAACAGATTTTTTGTAAAAAACAATGTGATTCCTGATGGATGCATATATAGTTCACTGAAGTTTTGTGGCTAAATTGTATATATTTGTATCAGTACCTTAATTTATAAACTCTAAATGCAGATTCCTCTGTAAAAAATCCCTGGAATATTACACATTAGTTTCAGCAGTGTCAGAAAATGACTACATATAAAACTATATAAATGACTACACACAAACAAAGAGTCTCTTATGCTCTGGTTGGCAGTATGAGGAAGCCACTTTTTCCTTAGCTCTACTACATCCCTAATGGAACTAGAGCCAACTCTGGCAGCTAAGGTATGTGTTGCACCCCTACCAAGGTGCCCTGCAAGAAAAGATGTGGGAAATTATATCACAGAAAACCCTTGAGTTCTCATTTTTAGTATAGTGTTATAAAAGTGTTAAGAGAACAACAACAAAATGAAACTTCCCTTTTATGTCCATGAGGTTGTTAGCCAAGGAAGGGGAGGAGCAACATACACTGTGTGGACATGGATTTTTGTGACAGGGAAGTACACCTGGACCTGAATTTTCTGTTCTCCTGTACAATGTCTCTGAGATGACATGAAACAGGACCCCAGGATCCTATCCTAGAGAAGAGGGATGAAAAAGCCCTCACAGTTTGTTCATACAAGCAGTCAGAGATGGGACTGTCAGTAAAGAAGAAATGATCACTCTAAAGCAGTTGCTGGGTATGTGCAGAGATGCCCTTCGGCTAGCTTTGTGGCTGAGGAAGTGTGAAGTCCTGGCAAATCTGAGGAACAGGCACTTTAAAAATCACTTCTTTATTTGTGCAGAAGAAACTTGGAGTCTACAGGACTTTTCAGCTGATGAAATCACCGCACATGCCTGACTGAGTTTTTGCAACCCTCTTGTGATGACCAGAGAACAGTATAGCTTGTGTACTTGATATAAAAAGCTGTACTTGATATAAAAAGCTAGCTCAAAGAGTAAACAACAACAAACACTCAGGAGGAACTCCTCATTCAGCATAGATATGACTCCTGCAAGTGGTCCTTTTTTCTTCTGCAACAGGGAGCCTTTCAACATGCTTGAGAGATGAACAGATCAGCCCTAATTTTAGATCAAATGTGCTCAGAGAATTGGCCCTCAGAGAAAGCCCTGGACTTGAACCCTTTTCAGGCCCAGATGGAAACATCTCCTGCTTCTACAGGTCTGAGACATCACCTCTTTGCACTGCGCATCAAATATGCTGATCGTCTCCTTTAGGATACACTGGACTGTGTCTGAGAGGAAGTGCTAATGGTAAAGATGCCCTACTATTACACAATTACAAATGTGGCATTGAGCTATAATAGCTGTTTTGCCAAATAACTCTTTAGCCAATACTATGGTAGCAGTCCCTGCACATAGGGAGACTAGCCACTGAACACAGCAGTTAAACTTCTGTTTTTGTCAATAAAGGATTATATATATATATATATATTTTTAATATCAGAAAGCAGAAGTTATTTTGGGTGTTTTCCCTGGGTTTTGCAGTAGCAGTCATTTTTCTCCTTAGTAGCTGGTGCAGTGCTGTGTTTTTGACTTCAATCTGAGAACAACGCTGATAACACCAACAATTTTAATTGTTGCTAAGTTTACCCTGACCAAGGAATTTCTCAGTCTCATGCTCTGCCAGTAAGGCAGGACATGGGAAGATGAGAGGAAGCAGAGACAGGACACCTGACCCAAACAAGCCAAAGGGGTATTCCATACTACAGCATGTCATGCCCAGCATATAAACTGGCAGAAAGGCCCAGATCACTGCTTGGGTAGGGCTGGGTGGTGAGCAATTGTATTGTGCATCACTTGTGCTTATTGTTTTCTTTTCCTTTTCCCCTTTTAGTTTTGTATTCTCTCCCCTTGTTATTCCCTTTATCATTATTATTATTGGTGGTAGCAGTAGTGGGTTTGTATTATACCTTAGTTACTGGACTGTTCTTGTCCATGGGAGCTACATTCTCTAGATTAGATTCTCCTCCCCATCCCTCTGGGAGAGGGAGTTGAGGGAGAAGGGGGGATGGGGAAAGAAAGGAAGGATTGAGCAAGTGGCTGCATGGCTCTGAGTTATGGCTGGTCTTAAACCATAACAGTGCTGAATGAGAGAAAAAGACTTGGCCCTACACTGAAATCATTGACAGCTTGAGGTGACTCAGAGCAGAAGAGTGCTTGGCTTTGCCAGCAGTTGCATGGCTGTCAGGTAAAGGTTAATCCTAAAAGTCCTATCTGCAGAGACTGCAGTAAGGACCATATCAGCTTTCCATCCTAGGTCTCCCACAGTGCCAAGGCATGCAGAGGCAGCACTGTTTTGCACAAGGGTGCTTTTTGCTTCAGCTCCCTAAATTTCCTGTGCTTTTAAAGCAAATCTTGTGACCATCCCCAACTACAGTCTCATGTCAGAGAGGACACTCAGGGCCTCTATACCATATTGTTTCTAGATGAGAGCAACCCAGCAGGTCTACTCCAGGAGTGCACCTAAAACATCTCAGTCACTCTCAGGTCAACAGTCCCTGACAGCAAACAAAATGTTGTTCAAAGCAACCTCCTCCCCTCCTGGGAGCTGTAGTTCATAAAGTCTGGGGCCTTGGCAGGGAGTATTTTGCCTCACAGATCTGTTGATCCATGCTGAAGGAGCCAGACAGTCCTTGAGTGAGCAGGAAGAGAACAAGGGCAGTATCTGTGACCCCAGGAACAGGTAAAACTGAATGGGGTTCTCAGCTGTGCCAGCATGTGAGTAGCTGTGCTCCCCAACCCTGTCTGGCAGACTAAGCTACCAGCTTGAATGACAGATCTAACTATTATGTACCTGCACATGCACATATATGATAGTAAAAATCACTGTGTTTTAACTGAAGGGGATTAAAGTCCTGATCAGGAAATCCTGTGTCAGCTGAAAGCACTTACCATGCCAAATGTTTGCTTCCTTGATCTTCGACACGAGGTAACTGCAGATCAGTTATGGGTGGTGACTTTGGTTATAAAAGACAGACTCATGAGGAATCACGTATCAGTGGCCTTCAGCAGCAAACATTTGTTTTTCATTTTTAATGTGTGAGGGGGTTGCTCTTGTTTTGCTTTGAATACATCAGCTACAGTGGCAAGGTGAGCGAGAGGTTATTTTCTGTTCTTTTTTCTAGCTCTTCTGAATAAATACACCTGTGAATACACTGAGCATCGGGTCTCCTGTCTCTAGACCTAGATTTAATGGCTGTTAGCGTAAAGTGCATTTAGCCAAGCATGAACCACCATTGAAAGCAGGTTCCTTCACATCTTAGATGCTCAGGGCTGTGAGATCAGTTGTGGAAGATCAGCCACAAGTTGCTGAATGCAGAGAGAGCTGTAAAGGGCTGGGAAGCTGTTTTTTTTATAAGAATAAAAGTTAGTGTCCTGGTTTTTGAAGAGATTTTCTGTGCATGGGAGGTGTTTCCTGTAGGGCTGCAATTTGGACCCCAGAGAACTGCAGAGAATGAGCAAATGAGGGTTGTGAAGTTAGCATAGAGAAGGACTGCTGTGTGCTGTCATCTCTGACTGGAGGGAAACAATTTAGTTCTGTAGACAGGGTTGTTATTCTCAGAAGAAGGAGACTTTGATTAGGATTGTGTAAAAGGATTTTATTCTAAACATAGGTCTGGGTTTTGTAGCCCCAGGTGTCTCTTTTGGGCTTGCTCTGTGCTTTTTCTTTCTCTATTTAACCCCTTAAACTTTTCTTAGTCCCTATTCCTCCCATGTTGTTGAACAAAAGAACAGCAGAGATTGCATTTTTGCTTATAGTATCCCATGGAAGCTGCCACCGTCAGGTGGAGGCCTCTGATCACTGACAGAGTCCTGAGTTCTTGCACAGGTACCTGACAGAGCAAGTGAGAAACCTGACTCCCCTGACACAGAGTGACAATTTACACCAAAGCTGAGCTCTGAGCAAATATGGGCCAAGGCGCCAGGCCTACTCATTTCAGGAACAGTCTGCTCTCTCTTCCCTCCTATTACTTCTCTGTTTCCTGCTCAATGGATTTCATTTTCCTCAGCATTGCTTCCACATTCCTGCTTGGAAAAACCCTAAGGAAAAGTATATACGGGGTAAGGGTAGATCAGTGAAGTTTAGTTGTATGCAAGACCCTCCTGAACCCATTTGCTATTCATAAATGATTCACATATTGGAAAATGCTGGAAAACCTATGGCATTACTGACTATCCTTGCAGGACAAAAGAACTTGGATAAAGAGGGTTACAGACCATCCTACCATATTAAGTATTTGCGGGAGGAAATGAGGAAAAGTTCATGCTTTTCCAAACAGGAAACTGAAAAGGCTAGCATATGGGCTGCCACAATTACTCTTAAGGCCACACTGTCATTATTTTCTCCAGGAAAACAAAGGGTTGTAAGGAAGGTGAGAAGTGAAGGGGTTCCTAAACAGCCTCTTAATGGCTCTTGCCAAGTCATATCTCTAAATAAATCAGTGGGTAACATCCCCATTTGAACATGGAGAAGATGAATTTTTTGGGCATGCATGTACATCTGTAATCCTGAGGGTAATAACATTATACAGACACCTTTTATAAAATACAGTGTTTCTGACTCTGTAAAAAAATCACTTTATATGGCTCCAGCTTTTAAAGAAGGCAAATACCTGTTTGTACATGTTCTGCTGTGATAGCTTACGTGAAGAGTAAGCCAGACTTCGTCATAGGTTAGGGGCTTGGCTCAATCAAAAAGCAGTGAGGGGAATACCTCAGTTGGAAGTGGAAAGGGAGACACAATAAAAGGGTCTGAGAACTTGTCTCTTGCAACTTTTAGCTGGTAGTAGAAGAGGCACAAATTTCTACTCTTGCTTGGTCACTGGGGAGAAAGGGAGCAAGCAAGCAGGAGCTGGAAAACTCTTACATTCGAGTTCTTGTTTATGGGCAAAAAAGAAGCACACCATATGTGTGTGTGTGTGTGTGTGTGTGTATAAAGCCATCAGTGATTGTTAGTATAATGGATATCTCAACAGACTAACTCAAGTATCATTATTACATGAGCCAATTATTACAGAGAAATGGAACAATAATGCAGGTAGGGTGCTTATGTACAGAAAAAGCCACAATAATAACAGAATTAAAACTGTAAGACAGCTCATTCTTCCACTGTTTCTCTGGGTTCTAAGGTCAGGGGTTGCATGCTGGTGCTTTTGGTAGTATGATATTACAGCAAGTCATCAGAACCTGGAGCCTTCACAGGGAGGAATGTGATGTTTGTGTTGATTGGTTGTTGGGGTTTTGTTTTCTTCTTTTCTTTTTCCTCCTTTAATTTTTCTTTTTTCTCTCTTTTTTTTTTTTTTTTTTTTTTTTTTTTTCCCACTCCCCCTACTTAGGGCCATAGATGTATGTTTGTTAGCATATTTACACCTTTCTTTTTCTTCAGTGGTCTGCAGCTCCAGGCTACATCTGAATTTACTATATACAGTGCCATTTATACATTAAATACAATTTCCTTTCTCTCTATGCTCCCCCAAAAACCAGTTCTGTCCAGCTCCAGGTTGGGATTATTTATGTATTTCAATAGCTTGGTTGGGGAACACGTTTGTGTTTGCCACCTCTGCTACAGGGCAAGGCTTGCTTAGCAGAGGGTACAGTGGTAGTGGCTATGAATGGTGGGGTTGTGGGCACTTTTCTTATAACCTCAACTATTTGCAAGTAACCTGGAAAAAAATAATTACGGTATTAGTCAAGGCACAGTGAAAGATGTGAAAGCTGTAGGAAGAAATCAGGAAAGCTGAAGGCATAGAATAAAATGACATAGCCTTTAGTAAACAGCACAGTTCAGATCTTAGAGGATCTAGATAAGTATTACCTTCTATGTCACAATACCATTTCCTGGAGCAGATGATAATCATGGCTAATACTTGTCCCAGCTGCACACAGAGTGCTTCTCTATGCTTAAATGCTTTTTCAGATGGAGTAATATTAGGGGTAATATTTTTCAATTTTTTTTTTTTTTTTTTTAAATGGCAGCATAATTATAGGCACAAAAAGAAAACAAGAGGAAAGGATGAAAATTATGGTTCAGGAACAGTCCAACTTAGAAGAGATTATTTGCTGCTAGGACAATCCCTAGGGAAAGCTAGTGAAATAAATGAGGAAAAAGCCTCTTGTTTTTTTGTTCTCAAGAGCTGTGCGTCTCCAGGACTGTTTAAGGCTCAATTTCTTTAGTAAATTGCAGATAACAGCATGGTGCTATGGTAGGTGCTATTGCTGTGCTGCGGCTCCAGAAAGAACTATCAGATAAGAAAGTTCAAAGATTGACTTGAAACCAGCTTTGCCAGCAGTTGAGCTGGTGCACCATGAGGTACTGAAGTACTCCCTACGTTAGACTGCAGAGCTCCATATTGCTATGGCTAGTTTCTGTGACCTACCCAAATTGGCTAATATAGAGCTGAAATGTGTAGCAGTAGTTTATCTTTGTTAACTCTGCTTCTCTATCTCCACCCAATGGCCTCAAATGTTTCTAAGTGTAAATTAATTCATGAATTGTAGATTCCCTTTTCTTATGTTCCTTTTCTTTTACTTAAAAATTATTGTGTTTCTTGATTTCCATCTCAAGGGAATCACAGAGGCTCCAGCAGAGTGGGCAAGAATTTACTGAAGAAAGGACTTACCCTTAGGGCTGAAGGTTTCTTGTGGAAGGACCAAATCGAGTCAAGCCACCTTATAGAATCATAGAATAGTTAGGCTTGGAAAGGACCTTAAGATCATCTAGTTCCAATCCCCCTGCCATGGACAGGGACATCTCACACTAAGCCTTGCTACCAAAAGCTCTGTCCAACCTGGCCTTGAACACCACCAGGGTTGGAGGGATTGAACTGGTCCTAGTGCGACTAGGTCCAGTCCTAGTCATGACTGTATGACTAGGTCTGAAGAACATTTCTCTTCTAGGAAGGGGGTGGATTATGAAAACACTTTTATCTGTATGTTGTAGATATCGATGAATGCCAGTCTAACCCATGCCGAAATGGAGCCACGTGTATAGACGGCCTCAATACCTTTACTTGCTTGTGTCTGCCAAGCTATATAGGTGCTCTTTGTGAACAAGGTAAGTTGTATTCTTCAATCTATGGTAGTTGAAGTCATCCCTTTCCATTTTAATACTCTTCTGGAGAAACTATGTAAACCCTTCTAAAATTGAGAGGATGAAGAAACAGTAAAAATGTGGGGAGCCATCAGGGGGGAGGAGAGATTACAATTTTTGAGTATGTTAGACTCCCATGATTTGTGGCTTGGGAGTTTTTGCTTGGTGTTGCAACTGCACCATCTCTTGCAGATGGATGACAGCAAATTCTATCCAAGTGCTAACCAGACTGGAAGTAACATTACTGTTGTACCAAATATAAATGGTTACAGGCGGGAGTTTCTGTGCCAAAATAACAGCCACACAGTTTTCAGGTGGCTCCAAGGCAAGCACAGCCTACCGCTATTGGCTTGCAGATTACAGGGAAGTCATGTAATAACATTCTCTCATTGCTGTAGTGATGCTTGTGGGATAATATGTGGGAGTAGAATTACTCTTTGATCAAGCTTCTCTCTTAAAAAATAATATACAGTGTGAAAGACATATGAGAACCCATCACTTCCAACAAGATTTACTGAAAAGTAGGAATAGTCTACTGAATATGCTAGATTATATATCCATCCACTGGGGGCCATAGCCTTGATGACTTCATCCCAGAATTTTTAAACTGAATTGTTCTGTGATTATTTTAGGTAAAGTTTGTACAGAATCACAATTATGAGGAAGTTGTAAAAGTAGACAGCAGAAATCAGATTAAATATCCAAGTTTCTGCAATTGTTAGAACATTACCTACAAGAAATCTCACTGTACTTGCAAGAAATATTTACAGTGAAATATGATTACTCAATATGTTCATGTAGGGGGAAGAGTAGGGTAGCAAAATCTCTTCTGTCAATAAAATTAATGAAGGAATTTCTATGGGAAAAATAAATGTTGTTGTAAAAGATACTTTCCAAAGCTTGTGAAAATACTTTTTTTTTCCCTTTAGCTGATGGTTTTGGTCACAGGTGAATGAACTAGGCCTTTAAATTTGTTTAATTAACATTAGGGTTTTTTTCATGTTTTTTTCTCATCTTTAGTGAAAGGCAGTTTGCAAACTCTTCCAGCTCAACCCATAGAGATTTGTTTGTTAGAGCTGAGAACTCTTGAAGCTCATCAACTCCAGCGCTTTTCATTGTATAATTTTTCAGTAGACTGGCTAATCTTGTAATTTGAAAAGGCTTTCCCAATCTGTTCTCCCAAATTATAAACTGACAGTGTTTTCATAACAAAAGAAATAAATGTTCTCACTCCCTTCCTCCTCCCCCTCATTCCAGCAAATAAAGAGTAGCTCTGAGTACCATGGTAGCTTTCAGCTGCTTTTTATGACCAACCTGAGGGCGCATTTTAGGTGGTTAATGGGAACATTTCCTCATTTGTCAATCAAAACCAGAGCCCTGCTCACTCAGCTTTGGAATTTAAATTTCCTCCACTTAAAGTCCTACAGTGGTTTGGGACTTAGGAAAAGCACTTAGTGCCAAATTTCCACTCCACCAGACAAAATAAAACAGTGTTGGCAATTCAGACATGGCTGTCTGGCAAACAGGTTTTATTTCAAGGCACCAGTCCTGACTTCACTAGATTTAAAGACCAGCCAGGATGACAGAATGCATACCTCAGTGCCACCAGAAAGGTGGAGTTGAGTACACTGAGATTATATTTCATTACTTCTGTAGTTTTATTCCTCCAATATGTATACTACTTGGTTTAGAAAGCTTTGAAAAAAGCAAAGAGGAAGAGCTGTCTTAGGCACAGTGCTGAGTATTCAGCTGAGTGCTGAGTATTGCCATGGGAGGCAATGATAGCAGCAAGCATGCATTGGCTCTGGAAACGAAGCTCAAAGTAGGGGACAATTCCACCATGTCCAGGTCCCACAACACTGGAGTAAAAAAACCACAGAGCTCGGAATTTTACCCAAAATGCCCCATGAGACTTTTCTAGTCTAAGGGATCTTCAGCTGATGTGTTATGCCTATGTCAGTATTAGGAGCGGTTGGGACAACAGGACAGTGCAGCTTCACATCAGGAAGATACTGCAGGAGGTATAAGTTAGAGGAGCCTTCAGGGTGATCCAAAATAGGGTGAGGGAATGCAGTTCTGTAACTCATTGAGCTGTAACTGGATCCCTTACAGATGTTTCTCTTGCCAAGTAGAAACAGTGCAGAAGACAATCGGAGCCCAGGAACTTCTTCCTGAAAAGAGCCAAAGTGGTCTGATACTAGAAATAGAGCAGCTGAGGGTGTTTCTTTTTTAAATTAGATTGGTAACTCAGTAAGGCACCATCACTTCTGGTTCAGACTAGATTAAAAGTAGAGTACCTCTGGGTAGATGGTACCCTTTTTTGCCACCTCTATGTATCTTTTCAAAGTGCAGATGCATATTTTGCATGTCACTTGGTGACATTTGAACAACACTTCTTAAAATGCAGAAATATCCCAAGAACACTTTTTCAAAGTATGACTGCAGGCTGCAGTAGATCTTGATGTGAATCTTATTCTGGGAGAGTCATTAGTCTTTCCATTGTCATCCCTCTGTGGAAACCCCTAATGAGAACCCTCAGTGTCCAGACAAATGTTCTTTATGATAACTGGATGAGGACCGTTTAGATTTTCCTCTTCCTTCCTTTCTTTTCTTTTTCTCCTTTTGCTATTCTAACTGGTGTCTATCTGCTTTCAAGGAACAGCATTTGTGTTTTAAACTTCAGGTTTGGCTTTCTTGGCTGCAGGATCTTTGTAGGTGCACCTAGGCTAGCCTGTTTACCAAATGCAGCTGCATGCATGAGCTTGTGTGCCAAAATGGCACATATGTGTTTATTATGGGACATGGTTCTTTGGGATAATACAAACAGCTGTTCTCTTCCAGTCTCTGAAAACAAACAAACAAACAAAAAAGGATGTTTTTTAAAAACATATCAGGAAGAATGTTTCCTTACAAACCAAGTTCATTGTTCAAATGTCTGTGATTATTCCGGTCTCATTTGATTCACTTTGTTCCCAGAGCATGGTAACTTGGGATGGAAGTATTTGAGAAGGTCTCAGCAAAGATATTTTCTGAAAACAGATGGTCTCTAATTTATATCTTTCAGCTGAAAAGGGCTTATTTTGAATATTTAGTAAGGAAATGGGTTTCTCCTCAAAATGTCTGGGCTAATGGATCTTAGGCATCTGTTCATTAGCTGAAGGCAGACAGTCAGAAAGAAAATTCACCACTAAGACTCATTATGTTCTAGTACCTGTGTGTTCAGTCTTTATTTTCTTTAAGACTCTTATGAAATTTCCTTAAACACAATGGACCTATTGTCAGAAGCTTATTGCAGCTGTTGAAAAAGTGTATCTATGTATTAAACTTACAGAGAGAGATTTTTTTCTCAGTCCAGTGTTTAGAGGTGATGCTATACACATACAATTCCAGTTACAGAGAACAGAAGCTGTGTAAGTAACTCCTTGAACACATCACTAAGAAAGCCTTGAAATTGTCATAAATCTTAAGACTAGCCAGGCAACTTTTAAAACACCATAAATATGGCAAGCAGGGTTTCAGTCTTTCCAACACGTTCTGGAAAAAGGTTACGGAAATGTGTGATTACCTCCCTGGATAAATATACAATGAACATGGAGTATTGTATTCAGTAAGTGCTTGCACCTACTCTGTTTACAGGTGGGTCACAAAATTTATAGCCACCTGCAATTAGACTTTATTAGTTCAGTAAAAGCATTAAAAACTTATACCCGTGTGAAGGCCTTACCTTTGCGTCACCCTTTGAGAATTTTTAATGTAATAAGATATACACACAGGGTGAAGTACTGCAGAGATGAAACAATCACCACATTTTTATTTGCCTTTTTTGCCTTTTTCATGCTCTAGCCTCTTCTCCCTTTCAGCATTCCTTTTTCCTCTCTTATCATCAATCAATCCTCTGAAAAAAAACCCAAGAAATCAACAATCAAGCCAAAATAACCCAAAATCTTTTCTTCCTTTTCTAAAATTCCTGTGTATTTTGTAGCCTTCAAACCTGGTTTTTCTGTCTTTGTAGATTTAGGCTACAAACAGGTGCAGGAGTTACTCAACTTTTCCCTTTTGGAAAATAACGTGCCATATATGATAAGAGGGAGGGGTTGTATGTGTACTGCAGTGCATGGCTTGCAACTAAGAGTATCTAAGTCAATGTCTGGCATCTTCTACCTTAAGAAAAGAAACTTTATTATTTATGATTCATGCTCAGGCCATTATATCTCATTCTTTGAACTGAGTCTCTAGGTTTCATATTTTACAGCCTCTTTGCCTCCCCTCTTTGCCTTTCAGCAGATCTCCTGAGTTGCGCACTTCTTCCCTAGCAGAGGTCAGGGAAAGCTTGATTAGAATAGCCTGGAAATGCTCTCTGACCACGATTTTCTCAGTATGCAGTGCTGCTTGTTATTATCTGACTTCTTTCCCGTGGGACAAGGCTGTTCCTAAACAAGATTTATAATAAAACTTTAAGAGCCTTCATGAAGGATATAGCACTGTTAGTCAACACCATGTGGTTAAATAAATGTTCTAGAAAGCCAAAGGCAGACTAAACTTTAAAATGGCCTAGATGCCAGAGACTAAAGCATCCTGTACCTCAAACAGCATACAAGAGGGAAATATAAAAAACTAAGAAGTTGGCAGTATAGATTACATTCCTTTTTCAAAGCCGCAGTTACTCAAAGCACAAGCAGTTTTCAACAGCTTAACTTGAAGAGAGATAATCATTGTAAGCTCTATTATGTGTTTGTATTTGGTACATTTATGTCTGTACTGGTGACTTTGAGAAAAATAGTTTTTGATACCAGACTCCTAAGACAATGATTTCAGTGTTATTGGCATTACCAGAAATTGTCAGAGAAATCCTGGTAGGCCTCTGAAGTTATATGTTTGCATTTTTAAACCCATTTATGTACATGTACAGTTTAGTTTTTATCTGGGAAGATTCAAGTCTTAAAAAACCCAATATATATACACTTTGTATTTCAGGATGTGAAAGTCCTCTTATAAATTAAGAACCAGTCTTGTTTTGTCAGAAAAATTATTACACAGTTGTCTTTCAGTTGGTAGCTGCTCAAACCTAAGAAATATTATTGGTAAAGAATTTGCAATTATATATCCTTGGCATGTTCTGTAGTATTATTTATCAGTATTTATTTTTTCTGTACTATATGCAGAAATATACCATTTAGCCAAAACATGGTATTGGCTATTGACTATATTGACTCACTGAAAATAATAAATCCAATTTCATAACCAGAATATATCTACACCTCTGGAAAGGTTGCTTTCAGGCATGGATTTGTTTGGGGATTGATGAAACTTCATTGGTATTTCATTTATCCAGAGTTATGGACTGAAGATATCCTGAATTTGTCAGCATACAGCTCAATTTTATCAGTGGAAGTTCACAAGCTACCAGTTGCAATTATACTCCATACACAAGTAATGTTCCTGCAGCTTGTACTGAAAGTGGTTAATTAGAACTACCTGAAAACATAGTGAGGTCTCAAAGATGAGTGTTGAAGGTTTACATTTGCACTACTTAATGGGTGGCTATTTTCTTGAATGTTTGCCCTGTGCAAAATCCATTTACTTGCATGGAACATACCTGTGTTTCACAACCATTGACAGTGATTTGTTTGCTTGTCACAGACACAGAGACCTGTGATTATGGCTGGCACAAGTTCCAAGGACAGTGCTACAAATACTTTGCCCATCGGCGTACGTGGGACACGGCTGAAAGGGAATGTCGTCTCCAGGGGGCACACTTGACAAGCATCTTGTCCCATGAGGAGCAGATCTTTGTGAACCGTATGTACTGTTAGGATTCCTCTAGTGAAATATCCTCCTGATCACTCAGCCTTTTACATCTTCATCTCAAAATATACTTTTTGAATGTTTAAAAGGTAAACTTTGCATTCTACACATTTACTTTTGCAACCCAAGCAAGCTCCCTATCACTATTAAGTTATTATATGTTACATTGTAAAACACTTGTTTTGAGGATGAGAACAAGAACTAGTGTTTTGGCATTGAAAACTGATGAAACCTTTTTTATTTTGAAGGCTTTGGGTAGTTTATGTACCTGATATCAATGACCACACTACCACATATTGTATTAAGTAAGCATAAAAAAGTAGTTCCTACATGTTTTGTTACACAATCTAGACAATACTGGCCATAGCTTTAAAAAACTTAAAAAATGAAAATTAAAATATGTGCCTTTTTTTTTTCCCCTTTTTTTTTTTTTTTTTTTTTTTTTCTTCTCCTCGAAAGTACTCAGGTAGGAAACTAATCTGTCTCCTTAGGGCAGTGCCATCAGGAGAGAAGAGACTGGTTTGTTAATAATTGTTAGATAAGAATCTGCATTTTTATAGACACCCCAAAATAAAAATAAAATTGAGAAGTTGATAACTAGTCTGTAAATGGTTGTTTGCATGATGAGTGGGAGAACCTGAAGAACATGATCACTGATTCATTCTGTGAAAATTTTTTTCATTTTCTTTGGTGAAATCTCATTTATGGGAAGGTTAATAAAAATATCCTTCTGGTTCCTTAGGCATTGGGCATGACTACCAGTGGATTGGCCTCAATGACAAGATGTTTGAGCGTGATTTCCGCTGGACTGATGGTAGCCCACTGGTAAGATGCCTTTGAAATTAAATCACTTGTTTATTTCTTTTTGTAGTGGCTTATCAAATTCTCACCATCAATGAGGAAAGCTGTATGAAAAAATGCAGTCACTAAATATACACCCAAGCAAACAGCCAGCAAACTTTTGTTCTTGAAAAACTACTACTTGGTGGCATAGTACTGAAATCTTATTCTTAATTCTTACTATTTTGTACGTGGGAGTTCTCAAAACTTCCAAACAGAAAAAAAAAAAAAAAAAAAAAATTTTTGAGACCACAATTTAAGGGTCTCTGCTAGGCTGGCTTGTACTTTTCTGGTCCTCTACAAGGACTCATGCAGCAATTCTTCTGTCTGTCCTGTATATGGAACAACTGGGTTTTTTCAGATGAGGATATGACATTCAAGCTCTTGTGTTTGCTGAGTCTATGAAAGTGCACAGAGGAACTTTTCAAGTATTGCTGGAGATTGTTCTAGTCTGTATGGCAGCTTCACATCTAGAATAAAGAAGCATCCATCCTTAGGTGATTTAAGATGCTGTTGATACCTCTTATTGCCTTAAAACAAGAAGGAAAATCAGAAGAGGGAGAGGGAGAACACTCTCTACTCACCATTAACTGACACAGATAAAAAAGTTGATGGAGAGAGGAAATGATTGAGCTTTCTCCAACTCAAAACAGGCTGTTTTATAGAAGTGACAGGTGATTTGTTGCTACATAAAAACCAGCCAACCAAATGAACAAACTGGTCATGCTTATTGTTCTCTTTTCCAGTTGTGAATTCTTCTTAAAGAAAGCATCTGAAAACACATATGCACATTCTCACACATGCACGCAATGATCATTTCTGCATGCCATGTGACTGCAACTTATGGAGAAAGACACCTAGGGCAAAACAGGCTTTGTTTATTACCATTTCATGCAAACAACCAGAGTTTTAAAGTCCTCTAAAGTGACTTGTAAAAAAGACATTTCTTGGGGAAACTGCCATGTTGTCAGGTGACAACATGGGGGAAAAGAAAAAAATAACAACATTTTGTTGCCCTGACTGATGGCTCAGGACATCTGTGCTGGTATCAATGCACTCATTTGTGCTTGGAGTCACAAAGTCTTGCAGGATGTAGCAGAAGACTTTAATTTAATCATTTTATCTTCCCTGTCCTCATGTATTTTGGGGATTACAAGATGGGTGATGACCTTGAACTGTACTTCTTCTGGATGAGTGATTCTGTCTCCTCATGAGTCTTCTTACACCTCACTGGCAGTAATAGGCACCCACCTGAGCATGGTTTAGGTCTGGTTGGAGATCAGGGGTGGTTGAGGCCATCTGCAATAGCTGGTCAAGGAGTCTATGCTTCAGTAATGGATCTGAAATTAGGTGAGATAATTTGGGTATAAATGTAGTGCCTGAAGCAGCAACCCATCTAACTCTGGGAAATGTAAAACAAGATACATGCTCATATATTCCAAAGACAAATTTGGTATGTCACTGAATGATTAATTCAAGGAAATTAAAATTAGGGCTGAGATTTATTTATTTTTTTTTATTTAATTCAGGCTACTGGGCAAATATAGTATTAAATTTTTACTTTAATTTTCAATATTTGAAATGAAGATATTTTAGAGCAAAGTAAGACCATCTGTCAAACAGATTTCTCATTCAATTGATCTTTTTTCCACTTACTTTTCTTTTATTTTTAACAACTTCCCCTCTGCCTCTTCGGAAACAATTTAGGTGTCTCTTGAAATCACTTATGTTCATTGCTTCAATGGCTTTCGCTCATAACTTATTCCATATGGTTTCTGGATACTATGGTTCTGAGCAACTTCCTCATTTGCTCCTTTTCACTAGTTTTTAACACATTTTTCATATTTTGTAACTGATTACAGTGATCTATTGCTTATTTAGTAATTAATATGAATATCATGTATTAAATATATCTGCCTCAACTGTGTTTCCCTGAATATGTCTTAAATTCCAATGAATTTTATGTGTCAAATTGTTGCATCATTTATGTATTTGCAAGTGAACAGCAGTCATGACAGCATTAAATGCATTAATATAACTTGTGATCAAAAAAATCAGAATTCAGTCTACACTCAGGTTCTAACTTGAATGTCTGAGATTAGGGGCAGCTCATGCATATAGCAAAAAATCTAAATCTAAATAATTCTGGTGTTCTAGATAGCAGGGCACATCTGTAATTCAGCTGTTTCTAACTTTGTTGCCCAGCTCCATGTTTTCTCCAACATTATATTATCTACCTAAATTTCTATTCAACACTTCTGGTATGGAAGAAATTTTCTCATCTGCTGAGGATTCCCTTGGTATAAGAGTTTTCTTAGAGATACTGTCAGAAAAGTCATTATATTCTTAGGTAGAATGTGTCATTTACAAGTGATGTACAGCCATCTTTATCTTGATACTTGTTCAAGTTTTCTGCCAATACAGCTTGCTTTCATCTGAAAGTCATCGGTTTGGGGTTAAAAGAAAAACTCTTAATTATGATGCTTTTCTTTTTTTTTGTTAAAAGAACAAAAACCAACAGTAACAGCAAGACATGTTGTGGATGAAATTGTGGGCCCAGTGTGCAGCTGGCCTTTTTTTTTCTGACTCATTAGAAAAAAACGCAAACCAACCCAAGAATTAGGAATCATTGAACCACAGGCTCTACCATTGGAGATTATGGAACAAGGCTCACATTACTTTGCTACGCATTTCTCATGGATGTAAAGAAACCCACAACTAAAATATTCAGTTGAAAGGAACTCTTTTGCCAGGTGTTGGCATGCCTTTTATTAGCAATTTTTGGAAAAGGGATCAAATAGCTTTTTTTTTTTTTTTTTCTTTTTCTTTTTATCTAAGAGGTTGTTCAACTATTGATCTCAGTGGAAGAGAGTTACTCATTTTTTGACATTTTCAGCTCATAACAAGTTGTGTTTCTCAATATTTTTAAAGCTGAAGCTAAAAGCCAGCCACCATCAAATACTATAGTTGGACAAATCATGTGCATGAGTTTCTGAGTGGAGACCAATAAATGTACTTCCAAGTGCATTGCACGTTGTCTCTAACTTCAGTGAGCTACTGGATACACATACTCACTTAGCTGCTTTAGAGTCACATGCAGCACTGGCATGTAAATCTTGTGCTGCTTCTTTTGGTTCCCAAAATCTAGGCAGCACACTTCTTGTCAATTCATGTGAGATAACAGTGATAAACTCACTTTTGTCATTGACCTATTAATGTGAGAAAACTTTTAATTCTCAGATGAGGTTGTGGAAATTTCCCTTACCTCATGAACCAGGGGATAAGAGTTTCACCAATCAAATAAACAAGAACCATTCAGTTTTCTGTGCAGTGTCCTGATGAGATCCATTCAAACCCCTTCAGTGTTATGGGAAGTTTGTGTTTTAGAGCATGTGGGCAATGCAACCAAAGTGAGCATATAGAATTAAGATTCTTACTGGGAAACCTAAAATGAATATACAGTACCCTTGATAGGCTCACAGCCCTACTGAAAGCAGGCAATCATTTCAGGTGCCTGGTAGTGGACTATAGCGGACTAGTGACTATAGTGGAACTATAGTCAGCCACTTTTGGTATTTTGACATTCTTTTTTCTATAGCAAATCTGGCTGTTAGCAATTCATCAAAAGTAGAAACAGTCAAAACCCCCTCTACTCCTGCAAGTTTTTCATGTATCAACTGGGATTTATGTTTAACTTGCAAAATATTGGCAGTAAGCAAGCCTTGGAATAAATGAAGAATGATCTTGTAAATACATGCTCTGATTCTCAGAGCTCCTCAAGGAAAATGTTGGTGTCTCAAATAATCAAGCAAGTGCAAACAGGTTCAGTGAGAATGCAGTGAGTTCTATTTAAAACTTTTTGGTCCACATGACATTTGTTCATATCGCTGTACCTGTTTTTCATAGCAGGAACTATTAAGACAAGGAGAATTTTCCTAACAAAATAGAAATGGGCATACTCCCAAATCATAGTACTGTACAGGCTCTGTTCCTGCAAAAAGAATTGAGGAGACTTTTTGATCTACTGCACTGCAGTGTTTGATGCAGTTACTGTGTGCTTTTAGGGGAATTTGGCAGATTTATTTCTTAATTGTAAAGTGGTTTTTAATTTAAAACTGCTCAGGAGTTTCCTGCCTTTCAGGCAAAATGGCATAATCTTATGCAATGGATTGAGTTGTTCAGATAAAGTCTCACTATCTCCTGGTAAAAGACACCTTTTCAGCATGCTGCACCCAAACACAAACTGGGGTTGAAAAGTGCAAAGTAACATGAACAAAGTAGCTCTGTCATACCTCTCATGCCCTGAAGTCAGTCCATGTGCTACTTTTCCATAAACAGATTTCTTTCCAACTAACTAATATTTAATTTCATTGAGTTTTATTGGCCAGGCCAATTTGATTATATTTGTCTTTTTTAAAATTTATTAAAAAAAAAAACCAAAAACCAAAACACAAAAACAAAACAAAGCAACCAACCAAACAAAACCCACAACAAATTGAGAGCTTTTTGGCTAAGGTCAGAGCACTTCTTCAAAGGAGCTCCTTGGCTAAGCTTAGGCTATCTTGTCCAATATGCAGGACAAAATAAGCTATAATTATGCTAAACTGTGGAATCCATTCCTGCCACCCATATGAAATTAATTTGTTCTGATTTGCTATACTGTATCCCTATAGCATGAAACAGTCTTTTCTCATCTACAATGTGTTCCTCCCCTGTCTCTCTTTTTTCTCTTCCC
>JBAFWW010001662.1:0-17654 GCA_036873685.1 Agapornis canus
TTTTTAATGCTGTAATTTTTTTGTTCATCCTGTTTTGCTGTGATGTTACATAGGTAGATATGTATGTAGTTTTAATGTCACCTATAACAGACGTGTTTGGTAGCAGATTGTCCGGAAAGCATTTAAAATGAAGAGGTATAAACCCTTAAGGGCCAAAATTCTGTATATTAGATTATTCATAAAAGGAAAATCAGACTGCCACTTTTATGTACACTTACTACATACAGGTAGGTAGCAAACTTAAAACAAAAAAAAATCCTAGGCATGTTGATGTTGCAAAAAAAAAACGCTGTATAAAGCTGAAAAATTGTTCATCTGTTCATTCAGTGCCATTGTAGTTGACATGAAGCGATTGTAAAACTGTCTCAGATTTTTCTCTGGTTTATTAAGATGCTAACTATAACATTTTTTGTGAATACTTTGAATGTTTCCTAACAGTTGTGATGTTACTGTTCCGTTTTATGCTCTTATTCCGATTTTCATTTTTAATGGTTTGGAAGCCATTTTTTGTAATGAATAAATGTTCATGCTGTACAGTATCTGTAGCATGCAGTTCTGGATTAATAAAAGCAACTTAGTATGTGCAGAGAATGACTTGTCAACTCATTTATACGTTGACTGCACTTTACTCTGGCCAATAAGATTTACAGCCCAAGCAGAAAACTTCCTTGAAAAGCAATGGTGAAGATCATGGCAAATTGCAGCCAGCTGTCGTTGTGAGAAATCCTGTTTCCTTCGGGTTCCCATGCTGCCAGCCTTCTGAATTCGTTTTGCACCAGCCCTCTCCCTGCTCAGCAAGCTTTTGCGTGAGTAGCAGTGGTTGGAAACCCATCTTATTGAAAGCAAATGGCACGTGATTTGGCAACAGACAAGTAGCACATGAGCTACAGCAATGTCATCCCTCTGTGTGAAATGATTCTGACTGGGGGATGGAGACCAGGGCTGATGACACCTTTGATTTTAGAACATTTGTGTTCAACCCAGTGATCCCCCAACACAGGGCTGATACCTTACAGAGGTCATACAGGAGAGCTTAGGTAGCCCTGATTAGTCCTCATTGCTGGCCTTTGGATATATCTTCTGTATAGATCTGAGTCCACTTATGCATATACTTATGTATGTATTTTTAATGCAATGAGCACAGCCTGCTCTTGACGCTGAGCATCCAGAATCCACCCAATACCTGCGAATGCTGCAGGATGAGAATGGACACAGAAATATTAAGTGGTTGATCTGTTTGGGTTCTTTAGGGATTTAATCTTCATTATTCCTAGGAATCTCTCACAAGTGGATGTTGCCTTTAGCCGCAGTCATCTTGGAAAATCTTGGCCATAGTAGTTTCTACAATGGCACTTGAGGGCAACCAAATGTGCAGTTCTTGGAGCTGGTTTGTTCCCTGACATTGTGCCACTTCTCAGGTGGGTAATGCACTTTTCTTCAGCTGGTCTTGATGGGCTCTGCAGGAAGGGTAAGTATATTTCCTCATATAGGAAAACAGGTGAAGTGATTCTCTGCAAAGACCTGGGAATGGGGCCATTTGGGAAGCACAGCCCCAATGGCTGAGACTGTGGTGTCCCTCACTGTGGGCTCTAATAAAACCAAAGCTGCTGCAAAGCAGTTTTCTGTTGGCTGCAGAGGAAATTTGTTTTGTAGAGGTGCTGGGAGGTACTGGGTGAAGTACTCAATAATGGTTAAACAGAGTATGTAGTACTTCAAATTGCTATCACTTTGTTTAGTGACTAGTTGACAAGCTGGGGGCCTCTTTTTGTTTCAAACATTAATAAAGGGTTGTATAGATATTGTTTCATATTTCCTTCTAGAAGTATTAAGTCAGTGTAAATTTTTTACGAAGCCTTGATCCAAGGCCTGATGCTGTTCCTGTTGTGATCTGGTGCAACACTCCCCTTGACTTCGGTGGAACATGTCCCCTCGTCACCCATGGGCAGCATGGTGAACAGGGAAAAGGATGTTTCTGTGAAGCTGTTGTGGAAGATGTCAAATCTTGTTGTTGGCCAACAAATTGAAGCTGATGCTCAAATTGCTCTCCTGCTATGTAGGGTTTCTGGGGAATGAATTTTTTTTCCTAGAGCATGGCCATCCATCAGCCAGACATATGTGCTGCATCTCTGCTGGGGATAGCTGCTCTCTTCTAATGCAAAACAGTGCTCCGGGGAGATCTTTGCATGCCATGATTCAAAGGAGACGCCATCAAGGTATGATTCCTACATTCAACGAAATCATGTGTTCTTTGCTCACTGCTTTTATTAGCAAGCCTTTGAAAAGCAGAGTCCAAAAGCACTGTTTGTGACGGACTGCTTTTCCTTGTGTGTGTGTTCAAAAGATACGTGGAGCACAACTCATGAGTGGGGGGTAACTTGTGCTGGGAAATCTTTTGTTTGTTGTGGAAAACAACTGTATATTCCTGGGAAAGCAACTGCTTGCTTTTCCTGTAGCTGTTGCATTTCCTGTGTCCTTTGGTGGGTTTATGCCTTCAGAGTTTCCTCTAAATTTCCCTTCCTTAGAGGACCTGAGCAGGATCAAGGATCCTGGAGGAAACTTCCCATTATTTATAGGTGTGCCCAGAAGTCACAAATAAGGATCTCATTGGTCAAGATTGCAGTGGAATGCCAACTCTTCCCATGTTGGTGAAAAATAGGGTGACCAACTGCCTACAGGGATATGGCATTATCACCCCTTTCACCATCAGATTCACACAAGTGAGGGGAACCTCTGGAGCAGGGTGGTGGCAATCTGGCACTCTGTCCTTGTGCCATGGGACAGCATGGGGCCCTATGTACAGTTGGTAACTCACTATAGCCATTGCTTCCATCTGTTTTTATGGGATAAGACAGGGAAGCAAGTCAATGTATTGCATGCTCAGGAGACATTTATTTTCCATTAGTTTTGTAAATCTCATTTTTCACTTATTGTATGGAATTTTAAAAAGTTTAAGCAACTGCTGACTCAATAAAGCAGTGCCACATGGTTTTAAGCTTTGCTTAACAGAAAAGAAAGGAAGGAAAAGGCAGGAAAAAGGAGCAGTCATTTGAGTCCTGTTCATGTCATTAGAGCATGAAAAGACGTAAAGAGAATTTACAGTGAAAGAGTTGCATGGACCGCTGCAGCAATCATGAAAGCAAGCAATAATCACAAAAATGAATGTGTGTGACAGTACTGTCCCAGCTATACCTGGCATCCACACAGGAGAGCTCTACCACCTGACTTTGAGTAAAGATTTTGGATGCTGTTTTGGGAGTGATGCTCCAGCTGGAGACTAAACTCAGCACAGGACCAACACTAAGCTTCAGTAGAGCCTTAAAACTATGAATTTGCTAAGAGACTGTACCAATTGCTATGTTATAAGACAGGTACTTTGGCATTCATTTAAAAATGTGATTGGAAAACGTCTTGAGACTTTAAAGGCAGATCAGCTACAAGTAAATGCATCTCAACCTCCCATCATTGTCAATAATGTCACCAGCCTGTTTTAAGGACTCTGAGGACAGGAGTCTGCCAACCCCTGGACTGATTTTCTTAAGGGATCAATCCAAAACATTCACTCAGGACTTGCATCCATGTTCTAGGAGTTGATCTTCCGCATTTAATGTGGGGTGGGGATGAATTAGCCTGGACGTCTACAGCAGTGGAGATCATGAAGTCATGCTGTCTGTCCATCTGTTTGACCCTCTCTTGACAATTCTTGAATCCTCTGGCATTTTGAACCAGACTTGACAGCGGCAAACTCTCTCAGAGATGATAAAGTCCCTCTGAGTTCCAGGGAAATCTCTGCCGGCACTGAGAGGCTTTCCAGATCCGCTGCTGAAGGAAAGGCAAGGAGAGCTCAGCTGTTATCCATTCTCTCTGGCAGCATCCAGATGGCTAATTATCACACATCTACTTCTGGACCAGCATCTGCGCTCTCCTGCCCAGCTGGCAGGCCAAGAAGATTAGGTAGGAGACATGGAGAGCATTGTGGTGTTGGAGGGAACAAGAGATATGGGAGAGAGTTAAGGGTATAGAGAAAACTGGGAACACTGCAGCTGCAGTATGTAATATTATGTAAGATTGCAGAGGAGAAGGACGATGGGGAGATAGGAGACACATCTGCAGGACACCAGGCCTTGCTAATGGTACTGCTCTGGATAAGTAGACACCATGGTGTTACCAGTGACTTGTTTCAGTCCTCCCACTCAGTTGCTCTTACAGGGAGAAGCATAGCCCCATCTGGGAGGTACCTGCTGGCAGGGGCTCTGGCTGGGCAGGCTGCAATGCCTGGCTCTCAACCAGACAGGTCTACCATGTGGGAAAGGCTTGGGGTGTTTCCATGTAGCATGGTGAGGACCAGAGCTGGCTGTGCATAGCAAGAAGAAGAAAAAGAGCTGATTATCCTATTTGCAAACAAGCCCATCCATAGTAGCTCATTCCCAGGCATCAGTGAACACCGTGGGTTTAATTTTCCTCAGAAAATACCTCCTTTGCTCCCTTATTTTGTGTTCCCTTTTTGAATATGCTGCTGGGGTATTTTTGGATCTAGCTGTATCTTTTAATCTTCTCCCCCTCCACCCCCCCATCCTTCCTCGGCCCCCACTGCCTCCCTGCCTGCTCCTCCAAACTTATATAATGGCACATTATACAAAATAGCGAAGCAGGTGGTATTTTTAAAGACAGTGAGTGAGCATTTTTTGGCCTAAATTTGGAATGAAACAGATGGATTTTAAGACTCTGCTTTTTCTATGAATAGTAACCGTTGTTCTCCACTGCCTTAAACACCAGTTTCAAGACCACCTCCAGCAACCAATCAGCACTCCGTTATTTAATTATAACTAAATTCTTAGCTCTGTCTGCTGCTGCATGGGCAAGTGGGGGGCACTGGAACAACTTCTGGAGCCAGGCAGCCTTGCCAACAATAATTTTCCTTTTCCCAGAGGGCTGAGGGGGCCTGGAGCAGGTTCCAAGTTCCTCCTAAACTGGCTGCTCAGTTTGGGCTCCCTGACAGAGTGCTTGAAAAGGGTTATAGAAAGGCAGATAAATGCACTTCTTGTTGCAAGCTTCCCTGACAAGCCAGGCCTCCAGAACAGTGATCTCATTCCTGCCTTATTATTAGTGGTGCCAGATTTTTTCCATTAACAGGTAATTGAGTCGAAACTAAAATAAGCAAAGTTTGCTTTATCCAATGCGTTTTCTGGCTTGCTTGTGAAAGAAAAACACTTTAGAGAGGGGTTTGCTTTTAATGTTCATGGAAATGTATTTACATCTTAGAGATTCCTCCCTGCTCTAGGGTAATTAACCTGACTGGTCTTTTTGTTATTGTTGTTTTGATTTTAAAAGCAAAGACATTGGCAAGGCTTAATTCTTTTAATGGTTGAAATCACCCATACTGTGCATAGCCACAAGCCTTATCTTGCTCGTGTGTGTGTGTGTGTGTGTGTGTGTGTGTGTGTGCATTCACCTTGTGTGATTGACTTCACACATGGCATCAGGGAGAAGCAGGAGCTCAACAGAAGCAATGTCATGCACCACTTCCAGGCTCACAGTGAGCTTTGTCTTCCAGAGGGACACTGCTGGGACCAGCCAGTGTCTTTTCTCCTGATTGAGAAGGGAAACAGATTGGCTGCCAGTGAAATGCTCATGATCTTGAAGAGCATTCTTGCTAATCCATGTGGTTATAGAAGTGGAAGGGACAAGTTGTGGATGCCCCATCCATGGCCATGTTTCAGGGGCAGTTTGGACGGCACTTGGAGCAACCTGGTCTAGCGGAAGCTCTCCTTGCAAGTGGCAGGAGGTTGGAACTGGATGAACTTTAAGGTTGTTTCCAACCCAAACCGTTCTGAGATTCTAAGTGTAAAATCTGGGCTACACACCCTCTAGAACAGCATGTGAAATGCTGCAAGCCCTTGGGGACAAGCACAGAAGTTACTACCAGTGTGGATGTCTTTCCATTTTCTGAGGCATCACTCTGATACCTCTTAAAGCTTCTGGTACTGGAGTGCCATGAGGAACTCAGGGCCAACCTACACATCTAGCAGTTAATTCCATCTAATATACATGGGATTGATGCCTGGAAAAAAACTGCTTTCTTACCTAGCTTGGGCATCTGAGACAGTTGCTTGTGGTGTCAGCTCTGAACTTACTGCTAGACAAAGCAGGTACCTCCTCGTTTGTATCCTGAAGTAAGCAAAACCCACAGAGACTTTGCACTGTTTCAGCTACTGGTTTAAGAGGAAACAGTCAACAATGCACAAGAGCAGACAAGATTTTCATGTTCGTTTCTTTGTTCTTTTGCTTGTGTTCTGGGCTCTCCATGGAGGTAGGCGGCTGCGCACCTCACCCTTGTGAAAGAGGACCTGCTCTCCAGCAACACTAGGACTTGAGCTCTTTGCCCACAAACTGACATTGTTGTACCAACCGTGGTTTTGTGTGACCTCTTCTCCAGCCCTTGGCAATGGAGCAAGGGGATAGGAGCATTGCAGAAGGGTCGGTAGAGGCAGGAGAGAGGTAGAGCAAGGAGGGTCCTGCGAGTGTGCTGCGGGATTGAGACCACATGTCCCCATCATAAGACCCCACAGCAGGGCAGGGAAGTGGGTGGCTGCAGAAGTGCTGAGCATGGCAGCAGTGCCTGCTGAGTGCTCCCTCATATCCCCTGGGCTCTGAGAGGTCAATTACCAATTCACAGGGCCTGTTTCAGCACAAACAGGATCTTCGAAGGGTTGGGAGCTTTTCTGGTTTGGTTGTCTGGGGTTTTTTAATGTCCTCCTAAAAAAATGTAAGCAGCCAGACACGTACTTTAAGGTCAAGTACATTATTGTTTGTAACAGGTATTCCGAACATTGTCTCTTCCACTGGGCAGGTATCTCTGGGTCACTCAGGTATTGCTGACTACCCGATGAGAGATGCAAGACACAATAACCCCCATCTGCACTTGAATACATCCTCTCTAAAGTAGAATTTTAAGGGCTTCTTCTCTTGTTTTGTTTAATTGCACAACTTTGTGGGCTTTTTTGGTTGGAGAATGGAGCCAGGTTTCATCTTGTGGAAGTCTGATGCTGGGACTTTCGCAGCAGTGAAGCTGTAGGAGAAAGCAGGTGGGTGATATAGAACAGGTGGTTCTCCGATAACCCTTGTCTGGGCTGAGGTGGAGGGTCCGTGTGGGGAAGATGTATCCTACGTATACAGGAGCATACCAGAAAATGCCGGTTAATGGCTGAAACAAAACAAGATGTCCAAATTACATTCCTAGAGGTCTGGGATGTGCATTAACCAAGTCCCCCAGTTTTTACCTGGCTCTAAAGTAGCTATAAAAAAGATGGAGTCATGGGGCACACTGGCTTGCACTTATGATCTAGAATAAACATGTTCAGCACCTGCACAGCAAAATCATGATTGCCACAGTGGTAGGAGATGAAATCCCTTCTCCAGTCACTCATTCAACATATTTGCTTCTCATTGGATTTTCCAGGATACTCCTTGTGTTTTAGTTCCCTGTTTACTGCATGAACTTCTTTGCATCAAAAAACTTTGATTATTGAAAAAACATTGAGCAAAGTATTTAATTTTAAGAGATTATCTCCTTCTTTCCCCACCCTCTTTAAGTTTGTAAGTGACTTTTAAGTTAACAGACAATGTTAAGGGGCACACAATACACAGGTAAGAAAGATTTGCCACTTACAAATGTGTTCACTCATTAAAGCCTTCTGCTTAGCTAGAGGCTACCTGCAGCATGGACAGTACAGACTCTGTCCTTTCTTCAGTCTACTCTGACCTCAATGAATGAGCTGAGGGATGCTACAGCTGCTCTGCCTCCTCCTTCCTTCAGATCTTTTCTGTTCCATTTACACTTTACGCAGTGTTCATCACTGTTGCATCTCAGCACTTCAGGTTCCTTCCAAGAGCTGTCAAGTTTACCTGCTGTTCTGCATTTCATGGGGATGTCACAGTAGCATCAGCTCCACCTTATGTGTTCCTAACCTGACACAAAGGACCATTTTTGGGTTGAGTTTCACATTTGGGGGTTATTTGATATGTTTTTTAATAAAACCACCTATTAGCAGTGAATAGAATGGTAAGACAAACTGCTTCAAATCGGATGAGAATAGCAACAAGATTTGGCCTAGTATAGCAGACCTAGTAGTGTGGAAAAGGACATGATGAGTGGTTTTACAATATCAATTAATATCTTTATATATCTGATCAAGACCTTTTTATTGAGTATTACTATCTTTTAATTTTGTACTGATTTGCATCACTTTTCTGGGACAGAACACCCAAGATTTCCCATAGCAGCTCATGGCCTTGAGCGTCCGATTTGATAAAGGAAGATGGTTTGCAACAAGAACTTAATTCCTTTCATTCCATTGGGAAGGAATCTGAGTCAAATGTCTCAATTTCAATTCTAAAGCTAAAGCCAAAACTATCAGTAGCTGCTACTGAAAAATCTACAGTGATCTTATTTTATTTTAATCCATGAGATACATTTAGCACGCTTGGTACTACATAGAATAACAATATTTTACAGGACTATAAATAATTCTAAATGTTACTACATTAAAATATGCTCAAGTTTCACTGTTTCAAACAAGTTCTTTGGATTTATTCCAACCTAAAAATTGTATTTACTCCAACTTAAATATTTTAGGGGGATTATTTTTTTCCCCCTGAATATACCTGTGTTCTTTAGTGGTGATGTTGTTCTGGCTAGTTTTCTTTACTCGAACAGAGGTGACTCCACAGCACATTTCTTTTGACAAAGCCACACAAAACCAACACGGATCAGTTAACACAGATGACATCTTTAAACTTGAATACATTTTTTCACTATAAACGCCACCAGTCAACTTTCGTGTAGGTAGGTTTCCATTGTTAGTTGTCAAAGTCTTCTTGAGTGGATTTCCCACTGTGTCACTTTTGTGTGAGTCAAATCAAGATTATAGGTAACAGAGAAGAAAAGAAAAAGAAGAGAAGGTTAGACCCTCATTTTAGAGTTTAAGAAAAATCTACCAGCAGGTTGCAGTTCGAGTTGGTAATATACATGAAAGGGGGAGTCCAAGCCGTGTCACAGGTATCACTATATTAGGCTTTCAGGAAAAAGCATACAAAACACATATTGTAGTGGTCACACACAGAGCCATAAATTTAGGAACAAGATCTGCCATAGCTTGAACATAGTCAGCTCTGATAATAAGGAACAATGGACCGAAGCTATTATGAAACGAAACCCAGGTGCCTGAATGGAGGGAGCTTTTAGCTGAGTTCTGGAATAAAAAAAGTCTAACTTTTTTCATAGATACATGTTGTCCTAATTTTTCTCTGTTCTCACTTTAGAAGACAGCTGATTTTGTTTGGGATTTGATTAATGAACATGATTAAGGGTATTCCATGCTGAAATGTTCTGGTGTAACATGTAATTTGTTTTAGTTTCATCTTTCCTGTCTCAGATTATTTTATTTTCATTGGGATTTTGGGTGTGCAAGGAAAACACACCAAGGTATCCCCTATACCATATCCACGAGGCAGGAGCCAGCATGGATTTCAGATACTTTGTAATGATTTGGGTCTCATATTTCTAGAAGTGTGATATTCAACAATTCACTTAGTGAAATTGTCAGAAACAACCTGAAGGAGGAAAAGACAGTGAATACCTAAAGCTGAGCAACAGCTCGATTTATGGCTAAAATCACTGGTTTGACAGTTTGTCTTGACCTGAGTGGGATGTGAACAGACTGCTGAGACATTTGAAGAGTCCCATAAAGACATAAGAAGGACTGAGGCAAATTCCAGGTTGTCAGACAAATCTGATGGTGTCAGGCCTCCAGCCATGGAATTTGAAGGTAAGTTTGACTTTTCTCTCAAAAAGAGTATGAGTACATTCTAGGTTTGAGAGGTTTGTATATAGCTCTTTGGTCATACTGAAGATCTTCTGTCTTTATCAAGGTAACTATCTCACATGCTGGCCAGTATTATTATTGCTAGGAGTAAACCAGCTTAATATGAGAAATCCGAATTCTACTTTTGCCTTAACCACAGGCCAGTAGCTTCCTATGGAAACCACTGCATCTGGTCCTCTTGCAGTATGCATAGTGGATCCTTGCCACATAACCTGAACATTATGGAAACCCACCTCAAGGATCCAGTAGTATAGAATAATGTTCTTTTTTACTTAAAGGAGCAATCAGAATATCTGGGGAACAAACAAGGCTGAGATAGCCTTGTATTCAGGACAAACAGGGCTTCTCTCCCCTCAGAATCAATGGCAATTACTAGACTTGCATCAAAGGTTTAGTCAGCAAAAGGTTAATAGTCCTAAGCATAAGTATTTTGGCTTATTGTGCAAAGCATACAAATATTCAAGGGTGTTTGCACTGAGGCTTTTGGCTGGACCTCTATAAAGATACAAACAAGAAGCCAAACATATGTTCTGGTGTTCTAGGCTTTGATACTTCATCATGTCCCGTGTTTGCGTTCAGAGGTTTGCTTTGGGACCATCTCCAGCGTGAGAAAGTATGATAGAGAAATCAAACACAGAGGTGGTTCATAACAGTGCAATGTTCATGTCTGAAGGGGAGCTTTTGTAAGTACTAAGATTATTCTTATTTTGACAGTAGTCACACATTTTCACTTGGCTTATCTTAACTGGGAATAACCCCTAAGACAGGATGTCTCCGGGCACTTCAGAGAAGTGCTTTTTGAAGGCAAAGAAAGTAATGTTACAGGGCTGTGCCTCACATCTCTTCGACAGTTTACAATCCTATAAATACCATTGCCGAGTGCAGTGTGTGTCCAGGGCTGGTCTCAAGTGTAGCTGCGGTGCCTGGCTTGTAGCACAGGAATAGTCTCTTGATGTAGGAGAATGTTCCTCACCTTTACTAATACTTGGCTCCCTGAAACAGACTAAGCCAACTCTGATGGGCCATGTGAGAAGTCACTGACTGAGCAATGTAAACTAGGCAAATGGGTATGGGAAAAATCAGGTACCAGCTGTTGCACAGAGTAAAATCTGAAAGATTCCTAGGAACAGAAAAAGATGAAAAATATGGTTTTGGGATGGATTTGGGTTTGCTTTAACCTGACATTACGCATTTCCACAGCTACAAAACTTTTTAGGAATGGCTTTTGAACTTTTTCAGTGCATCACCTTTTTACCCATTCTTTTTACCAGGAAAGAGGGCTTACTTGCAACCTGAACATTCCTTTTCCTTCCCTCTTTCTATCCAGAAAAGTTTCTCTTGCTTTGGTTATAAGTTTCTTTTTAACAGTTTAGAATACTTTAATAGAAAAAGTCAAACAGTATTTGGAAAGAAGTATAAAAAATAACAAAAATAGTGACTAGTTATAAAATACATTTAACCTCTTTTGTAACGTCTTGAATTTTGGGAATGTACTTCACTGGATAGATCTAATATCTGACATATCTGCAAAAGAAAAGCTATGAAGTCAATGGAAATATTTCAGTAACAGGAGGACAAGCTGTAGTTTCCTGAGAAGAGAAACTCAGTTTCTTTTCTTCCAATCAGTCTTGTCATCTCCTCTTCTTCACATGTGCAACTTCATTTTCCAATGCAAATTTCTGTCCTATGACTGCTAAGGCATGCGGCAGGTGTGGAAATCTGATCTATCAGCTGTTGAAGCCAATGGATCTTGATCACAGCTCACTTTGCATTAGGATCTCAATGGTTCTTTCTACAGAAAATACCATGAGGTGTTGGTCAGGAACTTGTAAGAGAGAAATAGAACTGAATTTGGAAAACACCCTGGGGAGAACCAACAGAGAACACAGTGCAAAAGAGCAGTGACAAGAAGAATGTTGTCCACTGCTGGCCAAGCTGCAAAATAATTAAACCACAAATAGTATGTGGCAAGAAAGAGGCCAATTAATTCCATTGGAAGGATGTCATCCAGTAGTTCAGGACAAGAAGGAAGCACTGTAGAAAGTGGAGATGCTCATGGCAATCTGCCAACCTATCACAGTCTTATTTAAGATGCTTATTAGTATCTTGTATTTCAAATTAAATATTTATAGTTTGTTTGATAGAATGCAGGAAGGGGGCTTATTCCAGAGACCAATCTGTACAACAATTTGTTCACTGCTTTAAATTAGACCAATGGAGTTTGAGACTGAATTCATGAATCTATTGGACTCATGATTGAGGTCTTGTAATCACTTATATTTTGGGGCTGAGGTGGCAGCTAAGCTACCTCTAGGCACTTTACTCTCCATGAATGTGTGTATCTCTTACTTTCCTGCCAAGTGTTTTGTCTGCTTCAACAGTTTTGGTCTTCAAGAAGTATTTTAAGTGATTCTGTGTTGTAACCTTCATGGTTGGCAGGCCAGCATCATTATTCCCATTCTCACACATGGAGACTCCTGCAGCTTTTAAAGGACATGCAGAGAAGCAGTGTCAGCTTTGTGAATATACAGCCCCACCATTCTTATTAGATTCCATGAAAGATGAGAATGGGCCCTTTGATGCTTTCAGTGAGTGCTGAAGCCTTTACCAATGTTGTGAAAGGTCATTAAAGAAGAGCTGGGGGGCCAAACTCAACAGCTACTCATGGGAATGGTCCTTGGGATGTGGAACTAGTCCAGGAGAAACTGAAAACGGAAGAGATTTATATTGAAATGAGGGTTATGAAGGCAGTAATGACCACTGAAACATACACAACAATAACTCAGAACAACCTCACTCTGGCACACTCTGCTGTGCCATCTTTTTAACCCTGGAGGAGGCAACTGGGAAGAGAGATTTAGAGCAGATCTGTGGGACTCATACAAGTGAATGGATCTGACTTCTATCTAGGTGCTTCTGGGTTCTCATCAGCCCCTTTCAAGGTGTATGGGAAACCATCTTGGTCCTCTGTGATCTGCTCCCTGGGATACAGATAGCAGGATAAAGCAGTCATTCTCTTTTTCTCCCATGGTAAGTGGTCTCTGCCCTTTTGATATTAAATATATGGGGTCTTTCCAGAAGGGTAGTGCGAATGTCAAAGAGATAATGTATATAAGAATTCATCTGGTTTGCAACTATTTTATACTCACCACACAAAGACATAGAAAGCTTCTCACTCATTTCTCTGCACTCATCATGCTGCCATTGTAGGACCAGAAGATAATGAGATGAATAGGAAGCATTTCCACAGCATGAGCAATGTAGGAACATCGTTATTAATGTTCATACAAAATATCCCATCTCTACATGATGTCTACATATCTGAGATACAGCCCTCTGCCAGATATAAAAAACCATGACCATCCAACAGTGATCTGTTACTTAATGGAAAGACTGCTCAAATTTCAGTTTAAATTGCATTTATTATTTATGTCTCAAGTGCAGAGTATGTATACTGAATATGTGTTCCCCTTACAGTGCAGAGGATTAGGAGTTTCCATTTAAGACAGATATCGGCCCATAAGGGAGTTGAATATGTCCATATCCAATATATAAAAATGATAAAAATCCTTTGAAATCAGTGCAAAAATTATAGTGAGTAGCTTTTTTCTAGATATACCGAGGTACACATTTTCATGCAATGGGGACCATGTACTTGCAGCTCAGTTCCTAATCACTGGTCTCTTTACCTCTGGCTCCGGGTGGGTTAAGTGAGCACTCCTCCTAGGTGAGTGTGCCAGCCTGAGAGAAGAATCTGAAAGGATGGCGTTCAAAGGGATGTACAGGGGTAGAGATGGACAGTTATATGTGTGTCTTTTGAGGTGATGCACAAAAAGATGGTTTGGTAGCATTACCTGCAAGTAAACGTTACACTAGGTAATAATATTTTGATTCTGGTCATCCTTTTCTCCTCATAGCTCATGCTCCAGTAGGGATGGTTCTCAGATATAATCTTGAGGTGACGTTTTTAGTAGTTGATTTCTGACATTTGTTATCTCTGATTTGTTCACAAGCAGCTCACTGCACGCCCTCAGTGTTCAGCAGCCTGTGTGTGATGTCTCTTGACCTTGCTTGGGTGGGCTGCATTTCAGCAGGCAGGAATGGATGCCCATAGAACTCCAGATCTCACTGCCACAGTGAATCCAGGTATCTGAATAATTCATTACCAAGATACCTGGACTTATCTGACAAAACTTGTGTTTCTGTTGTTCTCTCCTAAAGCCTTGGAACAATACAGTTTATCTTCTCACACTAATTCACATTCATATTCGCTGTAGTAGACATTTTTAATGCTTTACTTAAAGCTGCACCCAGAAGTTCACAGTGGAACAGATGGTAGAAAGAGTTAGGAATTTTCTTGATATTTTATGGGCTGGACAACAACCACAACCTGATCCAACACATTTTCTTGTTCTCAAACATTTTACTGTCAATACACTCCTCAGGAATGTGCTCAGAGTTGTCTGGGGACATGGAAAAATATTTACCTCAGCCTTCCACAATTTATTACTTATTGTTTGAAAAAGTTGCCTCTTTTCTGTGCCAACATTTATCATCTTGGGAAACATACTGGAATATAGCAGTGATATTAAACAATAATATGCTCTTTGCTGGGATAAAATAATATTGCTGGGCCACTGCAGAGGAAGCCAAGAACCACATGTGAAGCGGTTCCTTTGGAAGGGCAAAAAGTCTCAAAGTTTGTTAGCAAATAATTTAGCCAGTGGTGCAGACATCAAATGGCTTCGGCAGCACTTGCAAAGCTATTCTGATTATGCATTTCCCCTGGAGTGCCGGGGCACAAAGCCACTGTAATGAAGGTTAGAACCATAATAATAAGAATCCCTCACCAGTAAAAAATAATAATATAGTAAAATAATTAAAGCCCCCCAAACCCCTTGCAGAAGAACTGGGGGAAGAAAGGACCAACTGTGCAAACCTGTCAGCAATTCATATTAATTTAACTTCTGTTTGCACGACCCTGAATTAGGGGCTGCCTTAGCTCCTGGGCAGGGCTGGCTGCTTCCTTTTTCCCTTCTTCACCCTGGCTGGAGAAGGAGAGGCTGCTATCCCTCTCCTGCAGGCGTTAAGCTGCTTTCTTAGCTGAGCATTCCTTGTACATCCATACATTCCCCCCTTTCCAAAACTAGTTTAATTCATTCTCTTTTGCAGCCCCTTAAGTTTGGTGGAGATTTCCCACACAAAACCACACAGCTACAGATGCAGCATTCTTTAAATATTTCCCTAATATCCCCCCGTGCTCAGCTGCCTGCAAAATAAGAGCTACAGAGTCCTGAGTATGTTATAAAGTGAATGTCCTTGAGGATTCCCTCACTGTCTAGTTGTGTTTGCCTGCTACTTCTTGTTGTAGGATACCCAGGAAGTTTAGGGAAGAAAAGACTATGATGTCTCAATGCAGCCTGCTACAGAGAGCCCTTGAAGCTTCCACCATAACCCATAAATCAGACGAATGTGGTACGACAGCTAATCTAAGATGTATCTTGAGCCACCTCTATCTTCTGAGTAGACTTCAGCTTGCTCAGATGCACGTCAGGATCAATACACTCCTCAGCAGCTGAACCTGGCACCTTCCAAACAGGGCATCTCCAGGAGGACCCTTTTTGCTGCCCCAGGATCGTGCAGGTGTGTGGCCATCAGTGTTGGGACAGGGAGGGGACCTCAGCATGAAGGGGATGCAGTTTTCCCAGGAGGTGGTAAGGAGCAATTGCACTCTTTCAACTGATTGATAGCTCTGTGAGTTGAGCACCAGTTTTGGCACAATGTAGGGCATGTTATTTAACCTTTAAAAGACACGCTCACCCTGTGGGTGCCCTCGCATGCACCGAAGAACAAATACAAACTTTACTTCCCTTTTGGTGTACGCAGAGGGGAAAAGAAGGAGGAAAGGACCAGCACTGTGCTTGGAGCATTAGGAACAACATTAGAATGGAAGCTGAAGGGGATGGAGAAATTCTCAAAAAATATTAATAACTCCTAATAAAGGCACATTTGAATGCTGAGTTTAGTTGTGAAGGATCCAAAGAGCCCTGCATGCGCTTGGAATTGTCCTGGCCCATCTCTGAAGTGCTCCCACCTGAAGGGCAGGGTGCCCCAGTTTCTTGAAAGTGTGCTCTGGACTCAACACAAGGTGTGAAACAAATCTTTGAACCCTGGGTGCTTTGCCCAATGCCTGTTCCTTTATTAGAAGCCCAGAAGCCAGCATGGAATAAGCTGGGTAGCAGTACAGCGCGGCACATTTTACAGCAAGGCCAAATCTTTATTATGCTTCTTGGCCCAGTTTAGTGGAGAACACTGCTGGGCCTGATTTCAGTTTTGATATCATACACTGAGGCTGCAGACCCTTAAGAGTACAAGCTGGAGAAAAGAACATAGAAAATGTTAGGAATGAGAAAAGGCCATTCAACACATTGATGCTTGTCTCTTGTAATACAGCGTTTCCCCCAGGATAGCATCTAATTGCTTCTTGAACGAGCCCACTGTCTTTGCCTCAACAACCTTGCCCAGTAGGCCATTCCAAACATTTATTATTCTTTGAGTGACAAAGCACTTCCTTATGTCTCCTCTGAATTTGTTTTTTGAACTTCCATTTATGCCCCCGATCCTGTCATCTGTGCAGTATCAAAAGTAGTAACATGCATTGATATTATCCATTCAGCTAAGATTTTTGTATACTTCAGTTAGACCCCCCTTAAATGTCTCTCTTTTTTTTTTAAAGTTGAATAGATTGAGTGGGTTTTTTTCACCTTTCAGTAACTTCTACAATTTTATCCTGGAACCAAGTGGAGCAAAAATATTTGTTAAAGCCTGACTTGCATTAGACCACACTGAAGGGACGTATAAAGTGTACTATAGAAACGCATTTCAGTAAGTTTTTTTTCCCTCTCTCTTTTGGAGACTAAACTATCATTTAGTTTCCCTGATGCTTACATCTGGTTATTTTGACAAAAGTTAACCAGGAAGAGGGCAAGAATAAAAAGCTTGATATGAAATTTGGAAAAAGATGATAATCTCTAATTTTTTTCCATTTATATCATGGGCTTTCAGCCTCTCCACCACCCTCCCAGCCCCTTCTCTCTTTCTTCAGATAGTGTGGATATTTAAAAGAGAATTGTCTAACATACAGGATTTTCCATGTGTCGGTGCTTTGCAGACTCTGTATGAAGAAATGTAAAAGTTCACAGTGATCCCCCCCAAACCCCACAGAATCAAACAGTTGCAGGTTCAGCCCTCATCCACTGGTATGACCAGGGTGAATAGTTCATTACCTTTTTGGATGAAATTCTACGGCATGTGTTATGCAGGAGGCCAGAACTGATGATCTAATGGTCCCTCCTGGCCCTAAAAAATATCTACAAATAATGATTATAGATGACATACATGCCCTGCACAAAGTCAAAACCAGCAGGCTTTGGGTGGGAACCAGAAATTAAGGAACGAAGTTTTGCCTTTGAGCTTTCACGGGAGCTGGACATATAGCTGTGAGCCTAACTGCAGCAGTGGCTGCTTATTCATTGTCTCTCAGGTTTTTTTATTATATTAACAATGTGGTGGGATTTTGGTTTTTAGGCCATCTGTGAACCTTTTTGTTTCTTTGGGAGTGGTGGTCGATGAGAAACTGAACATGAGCAGGCTGCAGTGTGTGCTTGCAGCCCAGAAAGCAACCATATCCTGGGCTGCAACCAGCAGGTTGAAGGAGCTGATCCTGCCCCTCTACTCTGCTCTCAGGAGACCTCACCTGGAGCATTGTGTGCA
>JBAFWW010001666.1:5539-29963 GCA_036873685.1 Agapornis canus
AACCAACCAAACCAAAAAACAACCCACCAAAACCCGTAAATACAAATACAAGCACACACCCCTGCCAGTGAACAAATGAAACCCCAAGCCAAAAAACCCCCACCCCTACATGAATAATGCTGTTTGCTTGTGTACTGGATTAAAGTGAAGTCCAAACCAAGCCTTGCAGCTAGAAGGATAAAAATGAAGTAATGTGTAAAAGTAGGGCAGCACAGCTCCCCAGTTGCAGCGTTCTCAAGTTTTTGAGTGTTTGACTCTGTAACCTAAGTCTTTCTGAAGTAGTTAGAAACGTGTTTAATGACCGCTGCCATGGCTTCTTCACAAGCCCCTTCTCGAGGCTTGTGACCGCTGGTGTCCCCGGCACTTTGACTCACCCGGGAGGTGGCAGGCAAACACCACTTGGGCTCGGCTGGAAGCGGGGCTGGGGGCCAAGCAGCACGTACTCGGCAGCCGCCCAGCAGCGAAAATGGCATGGCGGTAACTTCGGGTCTTTTTGTTGTCTAGATGACAGGATTTTTTCCTGCCACAGTACTGTTTGACATCAGGAGTGGCTTTCTATGAATCCCGCTGTGAGTCACAGCTTGCAAAGATGAATCATTTTTAAGGTATTTTAACATTAGCTTATTTTAGAAAAAGTCATGTGCATCTCAGTTTTAAGGGTATTAATACTTACAGGTAATAATAATAAGGGTAGAAAGTAAAAGCCTATGAAAGGAAAATAGAGGCATCAGAGGATGATTAAAAATCAAAGAGGGATCTTGCCAGTATTTAGCATAGCAGTCATAATCCAACAAATAAAAAGGAGAATAAAGTGAGGTGGGGAAGAACATACTTACTTGCAATTGGTGTTGCATGGTTTTGCATACCAGTATTCAGCCTCAGTTGTTTTCTAGTGTATGCTTACTCTGGTTGTAAATACACAAACAAAGCCTTTTAAAAACAGTGTTGATTGCAGTTATTTCTCATTTAGGATCAGTGATACAGCATTTATTGTGAATTGTGTTTATCTGGTAAAATACTAGAGTGCTTCCAAAAATGTTGAACAGCAAATAAAAAGTGACTGTCTAAGCATAATGTTGCTTGCACTCAAATGCCTTCTCCTTAGCTGAATAATCCAACTGTCATCAGATGCAGATGTAAAAGTAAGTTTGTAAGACGTTGGATGTTATTCCTTCATACACTGGAATACATAAACACAGAACATCAGAGGTTTCCACCTCAGCCTGTTTTGGGTATAACTCTAGTTTTTTTAATTACAAGTTGCTCACAGACTTGGAGGTTTTCCCTGCTGACACAAATTCTACCTATTCAGTGTTTGTAAAGCCTAAGAGGAACAGGAAGAGTGGAACTGGCCACCCAGTCCACCTGTAATGGGAGTGGGGAGGTTGCTATGCAACTATAGTGTTTTATGTTTTACTTGAAAGCTCAGCTCCAGGAAGCAAGAGTCTGCGTAAGAATTAATCAGCCTTTCTTGCTAAGTTTGTTTGCTTTTATTGCAAAACAAAGCTTGTTTGTGTGATCCAAATACCTTGCAAAGTCTCAGAAACCTAGAAGAGATGTGAAAGGACCCAAAGTTAAGGGTTGTTTAAATCTCCTTATTTTAGGCAAGCTAGATGTAAATCTTGGAAATGCCAGTACCCTGCTGGTGCTGGAACAGCAGTTATGCCCTCCTTCCACATTCATGGTCTACAGCTTGATCCACAAAATATTCCTTGTTGGGTTACTTTCAGAACCACTTGTGACTGTCCTGTGTGTCCCACCTTCGGTTATGCTTCTGTCCCTAATGCACTTTTGTCAGAGTTTATGGTTATCAAGGTTTGTTTTGAAGAAATAACTTACGTGTCTGACCCTGTGCAGATCTTCCATACTGCTCATGTTACCTAGTCCAAATTCAGTTCTGCATGCTGCACTTGAAATAACAGCTCCCTTTGAGTTTGTCCCTGTGTAAATTTGCCTTGGTAGGTTGCGTACTCTTTGAATTAAGGATTATGTTTTCATGTTTATCTATAGAGCATCAGGGTACCATGGTGATCAGATCAGGCAAGCAGACAGTTAAATATGCACTTCAACTAACAGTGCCAGGGTCCTTTTCAAGAAGTTTGGCTTTGTGTTAACAGAGCTCTGTTCTTTAGTAAAACAGGGATTCCAAGTGTTAGTGTGTGCTACCTTTTAGTAAATTAATCGGGACACAAAACTATGGAGGTGCTCTTACGTTCTCTTTCTTAGCCAAGATTGTAGTTAGCAGTGAAGATACTGCATTTCAGCCTCAGTCATGATAGCTCAGCCACCACATGCTATAGTAGAATTTGCTTTGATTTTTTGTTCCTGCTATAGTATAACGTTGCACTTTGAAATCTCAGATAAAGGAAACGTCTCATCCTAATAAAAGAAAAAATACTGTTCAGGTCAACCGCCTGAGAAGTACTGCCTCATCCAGGCAGCTCTAATTATGTGTTGATTGTACTTAAATCTTACATTACAGTTGGTTTCATGTTACATTCATGCATTTGTTATTGTTTTCTTTGTGTTATTTTGACAGTCTAAAAATAATAATACACAGATGAGTGTTTCCTTTGAAACAGTAATTTCGTTTTATTCGCACAGGGAAGGCAATGAGGCAGAAAACAGAGTGATATGCTTGTATGTTGGCTTTTGTTCTAAATAGGAACTGTACAAAGACTGACTGGGGACAATTCCTGGAGAATATTCCTCCCTGGTTATGGTATACATGCTGTTTGTGAGTTGCTGTCACTACTCAGCAAAGCAGTTGAAACCCTCAGTGGTGAGCTACATGATAGACCATGAAGCACTTATGATATATTACTATAACTTTAGTTGCATATGTGTGTATGTATATGTAAAATTACCCCAAACCGTAATGATCCTGCAACAGTTTGACACAAAAATGAGCATGCCATGGATTTTTTATATTTATTTGCTCCTTGACCAGAAATGGTCTCCCTTTATTTCTCATTATTCAGGCTTTCTGTTGCCACTTCTCTTGTGGTAGTTTGTTCCGGTTTTGTTCCTTAAAGCAACAGCATGAGAGCTGCTGTTTATCAGAAGTATGCATCTGGTCCCTTCCAACTCAAACCGTTCTATGATTCCACAGTATGAAAACTAGAATTTCAGTGCAAATTTGATCACAAATGAATGACTTCCACGACTTTCCTTTTTATTTCTGTAATTCATTAGAGATTATATGCACTGCAGATGTAGGTATCCCAGCACAGTTTGGGAATGCCATCCACTCAGACATCACAGAATATTGTCAATGCTAATTACATTGTAAATCCAAGCACCCATTGCAACAAGTGTAGCTTTCCCAGTTACAAACTTACTGCCAGCAGATCTGAAAGGATTCAGCACTAATTGTTTTCACAGAATGCTATAAACGTGCCTTTGGGCTGTTGTTTGGATGCTGGAAGTACCGGGGGACATTCTCAGGCAACTCTATGCATATGAAATGCTCTGGACCTGCAGTATATCTGGACCTGATATTTAACCTTGGGTTAAATATCAAAATGTGCTTTCTGCAGTATGGGTTCATGTTCCCGAGTTGAAATGGAAGCTATGTAAGAATCACTGGTCTGTCAGAACAGAACGGGTTCAGGCCCTGGGTTTGTGTTGATGCAGTCTGACAAAGTTGCTTCTAATACTTTTGTGGACTTCAAAACAGCTTCTGAAACTCCCGTTGCAGAAATGTTGCATGCTGAAAGAGCAGCAGGTCTTGTTCTAGGAATGAGGGAGAACAGAATCCATTTTGATGTCATTTAGCTAGAATGCCCCAACATTAACTTTGTTGCTACTAAGAAATTAATTTCAGGTGCTTCCTTTAGCCTGTGATCCCTGAGATGAACAGACAAGCTATCCCTTAATTTCTTTTGGGTGTAAGCAAGAAATAACATAGTGTGTTGAGGTCCTGTGTGTTTCAGTATACAGAGCCAGACAACTCTATTTGCCTATGTGCTCTTGAGATTGAGCAGAGTGCAGACTATCAATGGTAGCATGGTTTTATGGAGGGTATACAAGTCTTGCTGAAAAGCATGTGATAACTTTTTGGTTAATACACTGAAGACAAATGCTCAGGGAGTACCATAAGCTAGCTGATGACAGTGTGAGTCTGTGATGAACTGAAGGATGGCACATAATAGTGTCTCCTAAGTTATTTGCTCATCAAAGGATGCAGTTGTGTTTAGAAAAGGTGAAAGACAGCAGGTTTGGCTGGTTGTGTAAGAATACTTAGCGCATTGTGTATGTTATCTAGCTCAGTGTGCTTTTTTCAGTTGTATCTTTGTCCTCCCACTTTTCTTTTTGTTTCTTCTTTTGATGCATAATTCATTTTTACAATATACTTCTGTTATTTTTCTGCTGGTTCTCAGAATGAATCCTATCCCTTCCTTTTGCTAATCTCCTTTTCAGGTTTGCTTTGAGAATTCATGATCTTTTACTGCATTTTTGGTATAGAAGCTAGCTCTCTGTACTGGTTACCAGTGTTAAAGAACCATGCCTAAGCCATCTACCAAATCATGTATCTTATATTTTCTGAACATATTAAAGTCAGTAGGAAAAAAACACTGCTGTATGTATTGGAAAAGCGAGAACGTTACTAGAAATGTAAGTTAATGCCAAGAGGGAATGAAAAAAATGCCACTGTTTTAAATAGAGTGGTAAATGACCCTTACAATCATGATAAGGCTTGAAACCATGTTTACTCATCTTTTTAAAGCCCTCAGAAGAATCCTATGGATTAAAAACTGTTAGGGCTTCTTTTATTCCTCTCCTTTAAACTGGTAAGTTACAGCAGCTGTCACTTAATACTCAAACAGAACTAAGAGAACTAACTAGTTAGATTAAATGTATTTTAAATGCCTAAATATCTTTTTAGAATGCCTTTAAGTCCATCTACATGCATATATAAAACTGAGGAAACAACTGCAGTTTTTCTTTCCCAGATGTATGTCATTTGTTCTGATTTTTCTATTTAATTCACATTAAAAAGGGGATATATAGCACATGACAGTAACAACATAAAAGCATTCATAAAACCCAGATATAAGGTGTCTGGGTGAAAAGGCAATTTCAGTCCTGGATCTGCAAATCTGGATTTATTTTTTGATCTATTTAAAGTATTTTATAATGTTGAAATACATCTTAGTTCAGACAGGGCTTAGGAGCTATTTGGGCTAATGCTGCTGTTTCTGTATACTCAGGGTATTGCTTATACATTTTTCTCATATTTTGGTTACTTTGCTTACTTGACACAGAGTTCTAGAAAACAAACTGAACTGTTGCCAGATGTGGGACATAAGCTATGTACTTCTAGGATGATACAGCATGTTGTCTCTGGGCTGTCTGGTAATATGGCCTTCTGTTGCAGTAAAACATCTGAGAGACAGTGAGCAACAAATGACTGAGAAACTCCAAGAAACAGGACTGAAACACAAGCAACTATTTTGAGATAAACTATTTTACATTTATTTTTGTCAATTCAGAAAAAAATATTATTCCTAACGGTTATCTGAATATACAGGGCTCAGTTAAAGTGATTTCTTTTGCATTTGAGAACGATTTTGAGTGAATACGTTTCCCCATTGTTTTCTGGGAATAGAAAGGTAAGGGAATACTTCAGGCATTTGTAAAATAGTCAAATTCAGGGAAAGGTTTGTGTTACTTTTCTGTGATCAGTGCTTGTAAATAACATCCTTTTGAGGAATTGTCCAGGCTTTTAAACTAGGGGTAAAGAGATCACATTAGTTGGCCTTCTGTGTAGTTCTTTTTCAGGGACTAATGCGGTTTGTTTTGTATTCAAAAAGAGCACATAAGAAAACAATGCCTGAAATAATGTTTAGAATGCAGTGTCAAATTGTGTGAGAATTAAAGCCGCCATAGGCTGAAGCAGATACCAACAGCTTGAGGGAGGATACAGTAAGGAAAGAGTAATAGCCCTTCTTTGTTTTCTCTTTATCCAGTTTTGTAAATAAATGAATTTTAAAAAGTAAGGTACAAAGCTAAAGTCCTCAGTGTGCCAAAGCCTTTTTCTCTGCATAGGAGGGATTCCTTTTTTCATAAAGGCACACTTAAACTAGCTCTGAAATTCACAGTAAACTCCTCTTTAAAGAGAAATGAATGCTTAAAACTGGAGGGCAATTTGAAAAACAGTATACAATAAACAACAGCCAGACCTGATGTCACCATTACTGGAAGATGAAGAAGTCCAAACATGCCATCTGGAGAGTGGCTGTGATTTCACATTGACTCCTGGATCCTTATTTCTTCCCCTTAGATGGCCCTTGTCTTTGATTAAATTCTGATCCTAGATAATTCAGGTGTAAAACTCACAAAGTGCTTACTAGTGGGTTGCTTTAAAGAATAATTTGTGATTTACAGAGATTTGGCTGCAAAATGGGGTTACAGTATATTTGAGGCAGATATCTTCTGAGTGCAATGCTGGTTTCTGTCAGGTCCTGTAGATTGTTGCATTTGTCCCATAATTGCATGAGTACTGTCTTGTTGTCCCTAACAATTACTATAAAACTGTGAAGAGTTGTTCCAGTTCAAATTGTATATTTGACGCCTATTGACACTTTAAATCCTTTTAGGAACTGGAAAAAAATTATCACAAGATCATGATTGAATTGGCTGTGGCCTGTGTCCTCTGCCTGTTTTCTGACTAGGGGAGTGCAAAAAACATTAAACCAAACCAAAAAGAGAGGAAAAACATGAAAAGGCCAGACTGGTATGGCACCTCGGGGCTGATAGAGTAGGGAGAGATGAAAACAGGCTTTATAAAGAAGGTTCCAATTACAAAGAGCAAAAAGGCAAAACCAGCAGAAGACATATTAGCTTGTTTACTTGCTTACTGAAACTTTGCCTACCGGCTTCTGAGAATCCTGGTACATCCATATCTGATATTCATAAAGCATCTGTGCTGCTTTTTTCACTGCTGCTTTTGCTACCGATGGTATGCTTGTGGCTCACCAGTTTTCTGTTCTATAGGCAAGCTCCCTTAGCAAGCCAGCATATGAAATCCAGAATGTGGTTTGGGAGCTGTAAAACTTCACCAGCCTAGTGGATACTGAGCTGGGGTATTTTCCTTGTGGGATCTTCCCAATTCTCTTAAAAGGCTTTTTGTGTCTTTATTTTCCCCCTTTTTTCTTTCTTTTTTTGTCTTTTCTGTCTTACAGAACATGTAATTTAATAAATTGCATTCAGACAGCGGTATTAAAAAAAAAAAGGCAGGAGATATTTAGGAAAAAAGCTCCAAACCCAATACTCATACTCTGGTTATGTCTCAGTATAATTTGTGCCAGTAACTGTGTCACGTTGCTCTGCGCAGCACAGGGATTTGCACATGTGTCATGGGTGACGGTCTGCTTCCTATTCTCTTTGTAAATTTGTAAATGTCAAGGTAAGCAGTAAACAGCCTCCTCCCAGACACTACTGAAGTAGCTTTAGGACTACAGAGTACGTGCCATGGTACTCATTAAATTGTGCCCTGGTTTCCTCAAGTGTCCTAGTGTAGGAGTTGTTACTGAGGCAACACAAGGACTACTGTGCAACTCCTGTACAAACAAGTTACCGGGGTGTGTCAGGCATCCACATACACAGGGGCTCTGCATCCAAAAGTGCCTTTTGGGGTTTGGTTTGGTTTGTTTTTTTAAGTTAAGCAACGGAGAAAAGCAAAAAGGGGTAGAACTAGTAACACAAAAAGAATGCTTGAAAGTCTTTTAAAGATTTGGGGTTTATGTTACTTTTCTGTGCTCTGCTTTGGGTAGGAGAGAATAGAAATGCTGCTCATCAGCCTACCTGAGCCTGCACAAAGCTGTTGGGTGGTGGGTGGCTTTACCAAATGGTAGTCTTCTCACCTGCCAAGCCTGACACTGAAGCAGAGCAGAATCATTCTCAACTTGGACTGGGAGGAGCTGTTTCTCTATTTTACATGGCAAAATTCGTCCATGGAGCACTAGTGTTTTGTCTGTGCTCACTATGTGAAAGTGCAGAGTGACCCAATGAAGGATATGATTATGTTGTTCTAAACAAGTGCAGTTGAAGGGGGTCTGCTGGAGCCACAGCTTTTACATTTGGCTAGAGATAGATAGGAAGCAGAAACCTTTGCGGTTAGCCCCACATGAAAGAGCAGACCCTAGAGACAGGCAACAGACACAGTTCTCTCATATTAAGTCATAAGTTGCAAATAGTTGTTTGTCTAACCTTTTTGGCTTTTTGTGTCTGTACAGCAGATGTTAATGCACCTGAAAATAGAAAGTCTGAAGCTTATATATCCATTTGTTTCATATTTTAAAGTCTGCGTGTATATTTATATACTTACGTATAAAAATATGTATACAAATATATATGATGGGCTCCTTTAGTGGTAATTCCTGACCCATTCATTTGCATCATCCACAGCTGACCACCATTTATCTGCTCCATTTCCCAGAGCCCATTTTGTATGTTAACATCTATGTTGCTCTTGCTACTAGGATAAGCAGAGACTGTAACTGGAATTACAAGGCACTGGCAGGCTTCTTGCATATGCCGTATCTTGGGAAAGAAGTGTTTGCTCCTATCCTACCTTCAAGCAGGGTATGTGTAGATTCTGTTCTATGGTGGCTTCTTTAAAAAGCTCCTTTGAAAATCCCTCTGAAATATAAAAGGCAGGCAAGCCTCGCAAGTTGTTGCCTAACACAGGTATACCTCCAGGTGTATTTTCTGCTCAAAACCTGTGTTCTAGGGCATCTTTATAGCAGCTAAATGTTCTGATAATGACAACCTCAGACAGGTACTGCGAGACCTTCATGTATAGGTGCTTGTTGGGTTAGCTCATTTCAAAAATTACTTGTTTTGGCAAAGTACTGTCTGTTGCCTAACACTTGTTCCACAGGTGCTACAAACAGATCCCAGAAATGAAACTTCCTTTGAAATGCACCCAGGTTTTTATTAGCAGGACTTCAGGGAGTTTTGGAGTTGCTTATTTTGCTGTGGTGATACAGAATGAGGGCATATGTGAATTTAAGATCAGCTTGGAAAACCTCGCAGGAAGCGTATTTCAGTGAATGCTTTGGCTGTGGAGTAAGTACCTGTTAGACTAGGGCTCTGGCCCAGGCTGCTCTTCCACGTGCTGCTGGGTTTCCTCACCAGCTTGGTTAACTCATTTCAGACTGTGGCCAGACGATAAGATGGCATAAAGGCACTCTGAATTAAAAGTCATGATTAGAAAATGGGAGAGAAATAAAGGAAGCATAGAAGGGATAGAAAGAGGAGGAATCAGTCTGAAGACTCTGAATTACTGGTGGTCCTAAGCTTGATGAGGCTAAAAATTCTCTTCATGGTCATAAGTCTATGTTTAAAATACCAAACCCAGAAGAGTGTCATGTTACTAACATGGGGCAGCATCCTTGCATCTAGAAAGGTTAGGCAGACACAAAATACAGAAAGGTAAAAAACCTGGATACAAGTGAGGGCTTTATTTTGGTGGAGTGGCTAAGACAAGTCTCTGTATCTATTGAGTTATTCCTGCATGGGTTGCTACAGCCATTGACTTCCATACACAGGTCTTATTGTGCCAGCGTGTAGGTACAGGAGGAAGATTAGCTCTGAAAAACTAGTTTTAAATAATTGCTGTGGAGCAATTTTGAAAGATTTTTGGTTTTGTTCTATTCAACCATGAAATGGAAGTGTCCTGCTGATGGCTCAAGCATATTTTTAATTGAATAATTAACACGGCAAATAGGCATTCAGCAACGTTTTTTGTTAGTAATCACTGGATTTACTAATCTCCCAGAAGGTGGGATGATTCAGAATCTTTGAATGCCCCCAAAATAGAAGATAATTAAAACCCTACATACACAAATTGAAATAGAATTGAGTGCAAATGCTGAAGAGGAAAAATTAGAAAATGTTCTTGAGAGAAAAATGGGGGAGCGGGGAATAATAGTCCTGGGTACTAATAATAGAAAGGGTACTTATGAAACCGCATTTTAAATCTGAAGCTTGCCTTACTCTGTCTCAGGCTTGCTGTGTGGTCAATGGGCTTGGCTGCACTGAGGGCAGAGCACTCACAGGAGCCATGTGGCCTCTATGTGATGGGTCCCAGGAGATGTTCACAGTGGTCACACGTGTTCATATAGAGTGAGTGCTATACTGGTCAGCTACTGAAAATTATATGTGTAGTAACTGTCTTGTAAGCTGTATCATGGTGAGAGGAAGCTGTTAGGGCTCTTGTGGGGAGCATTAGCTCACATAATCAATGATGCTTCATTCCTGAAGGAAGTCTAGTGAGCCAATACACATCCTGGGTGTGCTGCATCATGTGTTTATTAATGGCAACTAGGAGATTCAGGCTCCAGAGCCACGCAAGCATACAAAGTTGCACAGCCTAGGTTAATCTTTGGTGTGTAATACCTTTTGTTGCAGTAGTTCTGGATATAGACTACTACTTACATGCTGAGTATCCCTTACTAAGTATCTCTTAATAGCCACTTGACAACAGAGGGCTGCTGCTTGCCATTGGACTTAATTCTCACAGTAATGAACAACTAACACAAAGTTGAACACTTTCTCTTGCAATTGCAAGGGGTATTCTTTTAACATGAATTTTTTCCTCCTCTGGAGGGGTTGGCAAAAGAAGCTGCAGGTGACAAATGTTAGTCCTATCATTTACTTGACTAGTTGAAGACAGACATGCTGAGGTGATAGGGCATATGATGGAACCCAAACAGAATAGGAAGTGAGTTACTAATCTTATTTCCAGTGTCCATAAAACAAGGCTGTTAATTAACCTGTATAATAAGTACTCTTCTTACAGGGATATAAGGGACACTTGAGACTTCACTATTCACTTCAAAGAAGTAGTGATCAAGTTCACTTTGGCACAAACAGGGCAGGGCTGGATTTCTCTGCAGTGTACTCCCCTTTCCAGAATTCTGACTACTAAAATATATTAGTGTGTGTTTGAAATATTTTATTTGCAAGTTTGGGAAAAAAAAAAAACCCAAAAGGAGAAGGTGCTGTATAAAGGCAAACATTATTTGGCAATTTGGAGCTACCCTTTGGCTTGTGGCAAAAAACTGTCATGAAATTGGGAATCTCTAGAAAAGTCTTGTCTGTTCCCATAGAAATTTTCAACCCAAAATGCTGACTAATGGATCCAAGAGACCCAGTGCAGCAGTGGTCTGGGCCTTCCCACCAGTGTAGACTTCTATTGCTTTGACTCTTCTCGTGCCTTCCAAGGCTCTGTCTCTTGGGGTCATGCTTGCCTCTGGCAAGTACTATTGTCTTCTGTCTTGAGCAGGACTCTTCTGCAGATAAATCAACGACAAAATAAAGCAGAATAGCTTAACAGAAAGGAAAATGGATTTGGAATGCTGCTTTTGATGGGAGGCCAGGCTCTGCCTGGCTTTTGTGCATCAGGTGGTGTAAGAGCTACAGGGAGCATCATGTATCCTTCACACAACATGTAGGCAAGAAAAAGTGTATTAATTTCTCCTACTATGTGTGTAAACCAGGGGACAAATGTTGCCAGAATGGGGATGGACAAGAGGACCCAGATGACTCCCTTCCATGTAAATTTCTGTAAGACAGAAGGGGAAGGCTGCAGTGCTTTCTGATCAGAAATGTCAGGTCTTAGGAATCTCTGCTGAGTTTCACAACAGCTGGGTTTTGTCTTGTTTTGTTTTGTTCTCCTAAATCTTGCTGCTCTTAAAAAGTACATTGTTAGTTTAGTTTAGTGGGGGTGAGGTGGGGGTGGGAGTGGTGTTGTGCAACTGCTTCAGAAAAGGGAGCAAAGGGAACTTTAAAAACACACTGGGATTCAAACTAGCCCACAATCTGTTATTATTTGGATATCTTTTGGATGGATGGCTAACTGCTTTAGTTTCTTCTCCAGTCACTGTATCCCTTGGAGGGAATGGCTTCATAAAAGCACTAGCTTTTCCTCAGATTTCATAGAGCAGTACAGTATTTTACCACTGCAATGCCATGGGTTTGGATTGGTTTCTTTTGGTTTGTTTTTGGAGCATTAATTTGCATTATGTTTATTAAATACTTAATGAAGGTCTGATTCTGCAAACTCTGAATTCCAGAAGATTACACTGGGAATTCTCAGGCGGTGATTATTCAAGTGACTAAAATTGTTCCTATAAATACGTTTTTATAGGAATAAAATTATGTCCCCTAAGTACTGTAAATTACAGGGATTCTGGATTAAAACTGGACTTTGTAAATAGAACACAGATATTATCACTGTCTCTGCATTCCTACAATGTCTTTGGTAAATTTCCTCCCTTCCCAACTTTTCCTTCCTTTAAAAGTCATAATCTTGGAACAGATGGTTTTGAACCTGAAGTTTGAACTTCGGGTTTGTAGAAACTGAGTAGTAGAGCCATATCACTAGCTCTGAATTTACTTTGGGTTGCTCTGTGCTCCAAAAGTTTGTTTAATGCTTTGAGGTGCAAGCGTGATCAGAGAACACACTGTAAATGTTACTAAAATTGTATTATGTCAGCATGAAGATGACTTGTGAAAGAAAAACGTACAATTCAATACACTTTTGAAAGAGAATAGATGATGCTTGTATTACTTCATCAAAAGGATAGTTGTTTAATAAGTAAAATTTGCATTCTCTATATACAGAACTGTGGAAATAAGTGTTCTATCTGATTTCAGAGATACTTTTAATATGCTTAAGAGTATTGCTCATACAGATACTGACAGAATTATTTGGAATTCAAGTCTGTGCTTGTGCACCAGCGTTCACTTCTTGTTGCAGTCACAAATTGTTTGGGTTTATTTTCATAGAATGAAGGTCTTTGCATTTTTAAGCCAGGTATTAATATCTTGAGCAGCTTGGAATTTAAGGGAGTGTTTTGGTGTAGTGTACATTTATTCATAGTTTTCATAAGTTTGCGCATCAGTTGCACAGCGTGTTAGGGGCTGACTGATGGAGTGGCGCTGAATTATGATCAGCAATCTGTGCTGACTTCGTTACTCCAGTGCCTGGCTACTTGAGGGTGCAAAACTTTAGAGTTAAGGTTGCCTTAAAAGGTCATTCTTTCCTCTCAATTGCATGTGCCAAACATCATGCTTAATTGCTGGAGAGAGGGAACTCTCTGTTTGCATCCCAAATATGAGCATGCCTCAGGCTGCAAGAAAGGGAAAGGAAGTTGTGCTTTGGATTGTCTGATCTTCCAGCTTTGTTGGCAGAGTGAAAGCAGCAAGGTGGTGAGAAGTTTCCTTTTCTTTTGCCCCGTGATTGGAGAAAAATAATAGGTTAGCCTTTAAACTTATGTGGGAAGCAGGATATGAAGCAGCATTTCCCTGTGCTTTGTTAAGCTATCCCTAACCTGAAAAAGAAGGGAAGAAAAACCCCATGCCTGTTACTGTAGGTGGAAACTTCATAGAGGTGCTGCTTTTTGACTTCTTTTCTGGTGAATTGTTACTTTGGCAATATGCATTATTTTGTGCTACTAGCAAATGTTGGTAAAAATACTCAGCATATAAAAATGAGAAATAGCTTGTTTGTATCATGTGCAACTTAAATTGCCTGGATTATCCAAAGAAAAGACTGAGTACAAGTGGTGAATAGAGACGTTGCTTGTCATGAATTTTATATACCTCCTTCCACTTCCAAGTATTAAAATTCAAGGTAATTAAACTAGTATTGCATGGTTTATGTTGTTCAGTTTCCCTGGTTTCTTTTGTATTTTTATATAAAGAAAAATCTATTTTAAAAGCCTTTTGAAAACTCTTTGTCTTTCATTTGGCATGAGGAGCATTTCTAGAGGGGAGGGGAAAGAAACAGAGAACTGTCTGAGGTAAATTTGATAGTAGAAGATGGGATAAAACAAGAGGCACTTAGACTAATTTAATTAATGCCATGGTGAATTTAAGAATATGCTGTCCACTACAAGCATAAACATAGATCAGTAGCTGAATTAAGGAAGCAGTATTAGACTGCACCTGTTGGGTTTCAAACTGAATTCAGACCTTGTTTCAGTATTGCAGTTGGGACTGGCAGTTGCTGAAGGGATTAAATTATTTAAAGCCTTCAGCTGGCTAGTGTAGGCTAGCAGTAGCTTATAAAACACTTAATCTATTTTTTTAATCTCTTCATATGTTTGCTTTACTTAGACAGTAAAACTATACATGACACACACCTGCCACATTCTGAAGCTTCTTTGTCGGATAGTTTAAATTCATCAATTAGAGCAGCCTTTAAACTGTAACCATTTGGGTTTCTTTGACAATACACTTCTTGTTAGCCTGTACGTTTTTCTTTGATGAACTCAAACCCAAGCATGAAGTATGCAGGCATAAAGTCCTTTTCCCCACTTTTTCTCTTTAAAAAGAGGTTCCCTTCTCAAGGCCAATGATGGTCTCCAAATAATTAATGTTTACTGTTACCATTTGGCTTGCGATTGAAAAAGGAAACTAATTTCAAACAGTTTGGAGCTCTGGAACTATTTTTGCAGCGTGTTAGCCAACTGCTTACATAGTAGTGCAATAAACCAGTTCACAAATAGGTAATACTGTTTAGCTTGTTATGTGATATGCCACTTGTTTCTGGAAAGCTAAGAGTAAGTAATAAGTAGTTACAATATGGATTGGATGGAAAAGCAATCTGGATAGCTGTGCTACACAGGATTAATTAGGCAAATCCTCTTAGGTTTGATTAGCCATTGCTTAGATCTACAGTTTATTTTGTCACTGATTGCTCCTGTTAATGTCTCCTTTCTGTCAAAGTTTATTACTTGGATTTCAGTTTGGCATCATACCTTTTTTGTGTCAAAATGAAGTGCCACTGAATTAACTCACACCCTTCCAAATAATAAGCAGAGTAACACCTGGAGTAAGTTCAAATCAGTTTTGGCATTCTTTTAAGAGTCTTTTTAATAATAAACTTCTTGTAAGGGTAATTTCTGTTTTGTTCAGCAAAAGATGTATTACTTCTTTTTAATTTGGTCTTTGATATTAAGCTACAGGGCAAATGGCCATCTGTATCTGCTAATAAGGATGAGTAAATGCTTATTCATGGAGATGAAATGGTTCCTGCAGTACGCTCTTCCTAAAAAGCATACGTTGTTGATATTTCTGGCCAACCTTTGATATTTTTCTCCTTTTTCATTAACACAGTAAACTGTGGTTTTATTTCTGTAAGATGGTTCTTGTAGCACCATCAGTAAAAAATAATGTGGGTACTTGCTCTACTCTAGACTTATTTTGATAATGTATAGTGTAAACTTGAAAAATTCAAAGTGCTTGTGTTGCAGCTGTTTCACTGATCACTGTTCCTTATCCCACACTCTCCACCTTTTTCTTATTGGAATATGCCATTCTTCAGGAATAAGAAGGGAAAGGACAGAGGAGAAATAAAAATTCTTACAAGAAATAAAGTGTTTTCCCCCTTGGCCCTCAAGAGGCACAGAAAGTATGAGTCAGGTACTTCAAGATAACAGCTAAATGGCTCAGCCAGCTGGGGATATGCAAGAAGGCATGGGAGGAATTGGGCATTTCAGTGGGTGGTAATCAGAGTTTCATCAGCACTGGGGTTTCATATTGTTATACAATGCTTTTGTACATGTCAGAGCAAGGCTTCATGAGCACAAAATCTTGAAGAGCAGTGTCTCTGGTTTTAGTACTCCTGCAGAACAATTTGTTAGTTAGAATTTATGGCAAATACTTGTTCAGTAGTCCTCCAAGTATTGCTTCTTCTAGAAGAAAGTATTATGTCTGGAATTCTATTTCACCTTGAATGTCCTAGAAAACTTATCTTCATCTATGATTGATCAGCTGATCTGACCAGATCAGATGATAATCTAATATGATCTGGTCTAGTGGAAGGTGTCCCAGCTCAGGGCACGGGGGTGGAACTAGATGAGCTTTAAGGTCCCTTGCAACCTAAACCAGTCTGTGATTCTATGATCTTCAAAAGCAAATTATATTAGAAATCTAACTCTTAGAATACAATGCTTTTTAATAGAAAATCAACTGAATATTGTAGTTGTTTCTAAAACTCTCTTCTTATAAGAAGAGGCAGACCAGAATGCTAGTTGGAAGAGACAAGTGGGGAATGGAGATGATTAAATAGTGCCTTCATAGCCTTCCCATTCCTTAAGCTGGTGCAGGAGCCAGGTGGGTGACTGTGAAAGATGAGAACTATCCCAGTTTACTTCTGTCTGACAGCCCCCTTGGGAAACATTCCAGCAGCCAGGCAGGTTTGGAGTACAGCATGTGCCCTGGCACACCTCTGTGCTGAAGGCACGAAACTGTGCTCCAGAAACCTCTTCCCAGCATTGATCAGAATTCTGGCACACAAGGAAGAGGCAGACCTCCTTTTGAGTGTGCAGGAGGACAGCTCTGGAAATGGAAAACTAATCATGCAGCCCAGGAGAAGTATGTTCTTGATATAGGATTAAAAAATACATAACTATGAAATGTGATTACATTTAACACTGTTAAACTTCGACAGCATTGTCTAGCTGTAAAGTTCAATCTCATTCAAAGGAAATCAAAACTTTGCTGATAGTACAGCTGACTTTTTACTTCCTGACAGACTACTAGAATCCATTATGATTTTCCTTAACTCAAATGTGAATTTACTATAAAGCTTTTTCTGATTGAGGAAAGAAAAAAAACCAAACCAAAAAAGCACACTTTTCCCATTGTTTCTCTTTGTTCCCTTGGCTGGTTTTCAGTCCTGCTGTGTTGTTGGACATCAGGGCATAAGACAACACCATGACTCCTGTGGACACATCCATGGGTGGTTTAGCTCAGCACTGAAATGGTGTCAGTGAGAGGAAATTCTGCAGGTGACTGCAAAATCTGTCACCATATGCCTCCCATTCCATGGCTGAAGGGGAGTTTGATAAACATTGAGAATTCTTTGGCAAAATGGTACAATTAATACCCACCAGCTTGATGCTGGGAGAAAGATGAGCTTAAGCTCTGAGCCGTGCGTACCTTCCCTTTCTGACAGTCTTCTAGATAATGTTGGGGTGCAGCCCCCCATATCATTGGTGGGTTTCATTCCCAGCCTGCCAAGAACCATTTCAGATAATTAAGCAACATGATGAGTACATGATTGGCAGCAATTACAGTTTTCCTGAGCCACTGCTTGGTCAGAAACTGATATTGAGGCACTGTCAGTCAGCACTCGGTGCTGTGGGATGGGATGTGCCAGTTGGCCTCATGAGACAAACTCATTTCAAGAGCTTTAATAATAGTGGGGGGTGACTCTCAATGGATGAGGAAACAGCTTTCTTCTTGTTTTTCTTTTTTCTTTTCTTTTTAATTTTCTTTTTTTTTTAAAACAAAGCCGTAAACCGAACCACGCAATTTGCAGTACCTGCACATTCCCGATACCAGGGATGGGGTTTATATTTGTAAGGTGCTCTTTTACAGAATGAAGTATTCAGAGAGGTTTTATTTTGATTAGCAGCTAGATTAGGTTCAGAAAGTTTTGCTTAGTAGTGTTTTCTGGGAAATACCGATTAAACCTGGTTTAGGAAGAGACTGATTCATCTAGGTTGACAGTGTTCATGCAAGTGTAGTGATTTTGTAAATAGGTGTCATAAATAATGGTAACGCGTTGCAATGTAATCAAACTGTTGTATTTAAATCATGTTTTCCTGCCAATATACATCAGCTCAGTTATTTCTGAGGGCTGTCTTGATGTGTCTTAGGTAGAAGAATCTTTCTACAGATGTCAAAGCAAACATTTTAGGGGATGTGTTAACTACCTCATTGGTAGGAACCCATGAGCAGCAACTAAGCAAAACCAGGATACAGAGAAGAACTATGGACAGAGAGAAGTATGTAAAATTGCCTAGGGAAAAAACGAAGCAGACTTCTCATTGTGATTTGTGGAAATAGGAAGTGGTGAGTTTTCTGTGGACTGAAATTAATCCTTTTTAAGCAACATTAGATATATTCCTTACCATAGATTACTTTTAATAGTAAAATATATGTTAGCTGGCTCAAATAAAATAGTTCTCTGAGCTAATATTGATTTAGGATTAGAGTGAAAGATAGATTTCACCTTCTCATATTAAACTAATTCCAAATGAAGATTTAAATTAAAAGGATAGAAAGAGGACTTGGAAATAAATCACTTTGGAAGCCTCACAAATTTGTTGCAGTTTGTCTAATAAGCGTCCAGCTTTAAAAATTGTACTCTAAAAAGCATTATTCAGACAGGAGTATCACCAGAGATGTTTTAAGAAGTAAGTTTGATTCCACAGTCATTTAGTGAGGGTAATAAGGTACAAAAGGGAGTGCCAAATCATTGTAAACAATGTAAATGCGAATGATGCTAGAAATGACAGAATTGTCTGCCAGACCAGGAGACATTTCTGATGCTTCTGGTGAAAGACATGCTTATTGAGTTGAAAAGGGGAAATGGCCAGGTTGCTGCAATCAAGATACTCCATCACTGATCAGAAATACAGCTCTGAGCTGCTGTTTTTCTTTGTATATAAAGCAAGTCAATTAAGGAACATGAGTTAACCAGCTCATTTCTAAGCATGGCTTAGTGCAAAGGCTACAGACAGTGAATAAAGTAGTTTTAAGTGCCTTGTACTAAGAACACCACTGTTAAAGAACTAGATAACTAGGCAATTTCCTATTGTATTTTTAATTAAAAGTAATATTTTGAGCTTGGAATTGCAATGTGAGAAAGTTAAAGAAGCAATTATTGAATTAAACTGGTGCTTTTCAGTATCATCTGCTGAGTGGAATGCTTTTCTGCCTTGAAAGCCCATGTAAGCAGCTAAAGCAATCCTTCACACATGTAATAGATACAACTGTTTAATAAAAAATAAATGAAGAGCTACTCATACCCTGCTGTGAAGCAGTTATTAGCTTCTAGTATAATGCATGAATTTGCATCTGCTAAAGAAATGCACTTAAATGGTAAACAATATTTGATGACTGATAGTTACGTTTCATGTGTTAAAACCAAAAAATACTTATGTTGCTTTTGACTTTCATTTGTAAATAGCTGTCATTATGCTGGGGTACAAAAAGCTGATTTCCCTGTCTATGTGGCATGTAATGGCGAATCAACCACCCTAACAATCCAGGGGTTTCTTTTGGTGGCTTTTTTTATGCTTTTCTCAGTATAATTTTGATCTCCAAGTACTGGCTTTTGAGAGGATGCTGGTACACACGTAATCAGTGCTTGGGGAAATGGGAAAATACCTCAGTAAGATTTTGACCCCATCCATGTCGGTGATGTGATTTTTGAAGATTCCAGTGAGGCTGATACCATATTCTTGGTCTTCACATGGTATACACATTTTTGTCTTTCACGAGAGGCAGAATGTTGGCAGCCCAACAATAATGAATAATGCTGGCACTGGCAAACTTTCTTCCTTCAGGAAGTAAGGGCTCCTGAGGCAGGCGGGCAGCTGGTGCACTGCTATGACTCTGCCTGTAGTGCTGGCCAACATTGTCTCTTCTTTCCTTGTATACCCCCTTTTTCTGTCGGAATCCATCTGTCGTCTCTTGTCTGATACTTAGCTAGCAAACTCTGTAATATTTAATTCAGAAGCCGTCATTTTGGTTTCTATTTTAGGTGACTCCTGACCATGAAAGTCTGTTCCATAATTTGGGCTACTCTGCTAATATTACTGTTCCTATGTCTATCAAAATTAATACCAATGTTCTGTGTATTTCCACTAACTCCTGTTAGTAATTTAGTTTAAGCATTATGTGATTTTGATTGAGTTTTATGTAGTAGTTATAACAAAGACTAGTAGATATTTGAATGGTAACTTAACTTATACTATTATTCCAGCATTGATCTTAATAGCTGTATACATAAGAAACTTGATAAATAAAATATTCAGTGTGCAGATTTTCTTCTGTAATCAATAATCATCCGGAGCCATAGTCATCCTAGAAATAATTTTCCTGACCATAATGGGTTTGCACCAGGAATTTATTTAGCCAGTGTTGCTTGTGTTGTTCGTAACTGTCCATTAGCTTCCTTTCCTTTCTGCAGTGAGATGGTAGAAGATCAGGGCTCAGCCATTATGATGCTGATCCTCAAGGCCTGTTCCTGAATGTATTATAATTGATAACTAATACCACTGGTGGTGATAATGTTCATATTGTGTGATTAACAACTACAAAGAAGAAATCTAGGTATAAAAGGAAACTGCATGAGGTGTAGGGAGGAGAGCAAAGCTACTATCAGGACTGCTTTTCTTCGTGTTGGTTATAGTGTAGGATCTGGTGCCCCGTGTGTGATGCTTGCTGCTGTTGCCATGGAGACTGCTGAACACAGACCTTCCGTCCGCCTGGGACCTCAGTTGCATGGGGGAAGCCATCAGGATTTCTCTCCAAGTAATGATTTCATTTCCATGGTGTAGGGTTTTGTAATCTCTGCTTTAGTACAGATGAGAAATGAGTGAATAAAAACTGGTCGCGCACATTTACGCTAAATACTTAGGGCTCAAAAAAAGATACCTTAAACCAGTGAATCAAATGGCATTGCTTTTACTCGATAGACAGATTGGTTGAAAAGTCCACAGCTATAGCAGTAGGAAATACTGCTTTTTTTCTACTTTTAATTTTGGGATGTTTCACTCTGTGTCCTAACACTTGCCCTTTTATCCATGACCTTGAGCTGCTTTTAGGTGTTTTTGTGAAACATGAGTGGTAGGTGGTATATTTCCTCACCTATCTGCACTTCTGGGATGCACTTTTAGGACATTTTGAGGTATTACCCAGAGTAAGAACTCTAGTGTTTAAAGTTTATGAAATGGAATCATGAGTTCAACTGAGCATATTTTTAACTGTAATCTGAGAGTAGCCAGCTCTTTGTTTTTAAATTGTTTTATAAAATGCATATAGAAAAATAAGTAAGTCTCAAAGGTGCTTGCTGAGGAAGGAAAAGGATAAATAAATTTACACTTCTTAAATTGTATTTGTCTAGAGTAGCTGTACACCTCTTCCTTTTGAAAATATGGCACAACACGCATGAAGTACATCAATCACTGGCAGATGCGCTATTTAGGTAATACCTACTAGTTCATTACCTTATTCTGAGAGACACACAGTCTGTGCTTAACAAGAAGAAAAACAGTCCTGAGGTTCAGTGAATATATTAGAACTGTAGGAATTGTGTTTTCTAAGTCACAAGTACAGTGTTGGCACAAATGACATCTTTGTAGAAGGATCTCCAATTCTGTATTCAATTGAGACCTTCTGTCTCATTTGAATAGCAGCCGATACTATGGGCCTTTTCTCAGGCCTCTGTGGCCTGATGGCAGTTTTTCCATTACTTGTAGTCTCCTCCCAGAGAATCTACAGCAAGATTGTTTCACTGCTATTGCAAAACTCTGAACATAATGTTAAAATCTAGCATGTCCATATTCAGTAAAATCTCGTCGTGACCCAGCAAGGCTCAGACTTGCTGGTGTAGCAATTACGTGTGATGCTTTGCAGTCTCTGTCACTTCATTTTCTCACCTGTTGTATCTCATCACTGTTCATTTTACTGTTGAACATGACATGATGCCTATGACCGTGTTTTTATTTATACATAGATTTGCCGTTTTCCTTTCAGTTTCTGCTTGTCACCTTCTTTTAAACATGACATCATATATATGCGTAGGGTTGTATTCTCTGTTCCGATAACAGAGTGGTAGTTATATCAAAAGATGATAAAGCCAGAAAAAACAACCAATTTCCTGTCTGCCTTCACCCCAAATCTAACTAAAATGTTACATGGGTAGACACACTGTCTCCAAAAACTGATGCTGTGGTGATGTTTTAGTGTATTTTACACAGAAACATTTGCTGTTTAATCAAAAGTCTTTGTAATCTAAGAAAATAACATAAGCTTTACATCTTCATAAGAGCAGTATGCTTAAAGAAGAAAAGGCAAATGAAAATATTTATAAACCTTTTCCTACTATTAAAATGCTTATAAACTTTAAAAGTTACAAACTAAGCCATGGCCACCATCTACTGCACATGCAGTTAGCTAAGTGGAAATGTTACCTTATCTTCCCCTCCATTGTTTGAAGAGAGATTGCTTAGAGGTTACAGTATTTGGTGGACCATAATGACTGGCTGCAGCTATTGTTCTTGTGATGTGATACCTTCTGCCAAGTGTTTCATTACTAGGAGTGGACATGGTGTGTTTCACTGGGTCAAAGCAATTCATTAAACTGCTGCTGAAGGCCACATTTTCCTTTGGAACAGATTTGGGCTGTTAGTGGTTTGGAACAGAAAAATAAGACAAAATAAGCACAAGCTAGCTTTTTAACATTTGGGAGATGTCTTCATTCTGAGATACAAATATTCTGAAGAAATTTATAGGAATATAAGTTCTTAGAACATAGAAAGAAATGTTTTGGATTTTTTCACTCTATAATGGTTTAATCTGGTTTCATAACCCAGGTAATTAAAACGTGCTTGTTCGTTCTGTTGTTCTTTCTAGCAGGAGAGTCTCTGATGTGGTAATTTCAATCTTTAGGAGATATTTTTAACTGGTATTTCATTAATGATGTCTCATGGGGAGGGGGGATAAGGAAGACTTTAAGATACCTGCTTTTAAAAAGTAGGAAAACAGATGGGTGAGTTCCTGATGTATTAAGCTATTAAGGGAGGCTGTAGGTGAGTATTTGCAAGCCATGTGCAAATTGACATGGGTAAAACTGCTTCTTGGGAAGGATTTGAGCCAAAGACAGGATTAGTAGCAGGACCTTTCATCAGTGCAACAAAAGGGCTGTTTGGTTTGGTTAGATTTTAATGTGGTCAGACTCTAGCTGCTGATAGCAAAGCCCTGGCTCAGTCCTCAAGTGCTCTGACAGTGAAGTTGGAAGGACCCAGGTAATGAGGTGGTCTTCCATTTAATTCTAAAATAGTCTTGGATACGATTCACTGCCTGCCACATTTAAACTAGGCTGCACTCCTTGCTGCTGGGGTTTGTGGGGGACAGTGATGGATTTGTCATCACGATAAAACTTCTCTTTGCCATGATAAATCATCAGCCCAAACTAGGAGTCAATTAATCAGACTATTTACTATAAAAGGCTTTGGAATGTGTCCCAAAAGCGCAACCCTGGGAATCTTTATTCAAGTAAATAGTTTTCCTGGAGTCAGTGGACCTGTTAATAAGCAGCTACTCACTTGAGTAATGTAGGATTAGGTTTTAATTCTGTAATTTGACTGCCTGCTTATGTTTAATGACGTTTCTTTGTCGGAATGATGCATTTTGGGAAGTGAGGTCAGCTGGAACATTTGTGGTGTTCATCTGTCTGCAGCCCTTGATCTTGCAATGTATCAGTCCCTAAAAAAAGAAGTGATTACTCAACTGTAAGTCTGAAATGCTTGGTAGTGTTAGTGGATGGTACCCTATGAATATTCTCAAGTGTAGGGTGCAGAAATGATGCTAATTTCAAAAAATAGTAGAAAGTACAATATTTTCTATTAAAGGTTTTACAAATTAACACTATATAATTGGTTTTTTAGTTTTAAGTAAGGGTGTTTTTTTTTTGGGGGGGGAGGGGTGTGTTTCTATTTTGAAAAGTTGGTTTTCTCCTCCATACAAACAGCATTTCAATGTCATCTGAACTTCTTGTCTTAAGTAAAAATACTTTTCCCCAGTGTTTTGATATCACTAGTTTGGTAGCATTATTTTTTACTATGCTCCAAAATGAAGCATAGCTCCTATAGCCAGCAATTTAAAGCTGCATTTTCCTTTTTATTTTGCAATCTGTCAGTGTGATTCTGTGTTACCATTCTTCCTTCTCATTGATGGCCTTGGATGTTATTTTGCTCAGATTATGTCAGATTCTCACAGTTTTGTTGTGCAGTATTCTGATATGGTAAAATATTATCTTTGTCCTTGCCAAATTAGAAATTAGAATCTCAACATTAGAAACACAGTGGATTCCTGTACACATTTAACATTTGTTAATCCTAACAATCACTTCAAATTATTTTCCTGCTGGAGAGAGAGAATAAAAAATGTGCATATTAAATATTCTTATGTGAAAACACCAGAAAGGCTACATGAAAATAGCAAGACTCTTACAAGAAAATTTACAGCTTCAAACTACAAATTTACATTATCATGACACATTTCATGAAGATCTACCCTTTCCTTGTGGATCATCTAAGGTGTATGCATGAGGAATGAATTTGATCAGGCTTATGATATTTTTTTGATCAAGACCTTATAATAGTCTTCCAGTGTGTAAAGGGGGCCTACAAGAAGTCTGGAGAGGGTCTTTTGACAAGGGCCTGCAGTGACAGGACAAGAGAAAAAGGCTTTAAGCTGACAGAGGGGAGATTTAAGTTGGATATTAGGATGAAATTCTTCCCTGTGAGGGTGCTGAGGCCCTGGCACAGTTTGCCCAGAGAAGCTGTGGCTGCCCTATCCCTGGCAGTGTTCAAGGCCAGGTTGG
>JBAFWW010001668.1:39556-51895 GCA_036873685.1 Agapornis canus
CTTTGAGCGTGGCCCCTCCAAGAGCTGGAAGTGCAGCACAGAACCTCCTGCAGCTCCGCAGCTTCCAGTGTGCCCTCCTTCAGTTCCCCCCTCACCTAATTCCCTGCTGCCAAGGAGATGAGGACACTGAGCTCCCCAGCGACTGAAGCCGGATTTCCAGCCAGCTATCCATCCATCCATCCATCTGATGAGCTTTGAGCGTGGCCCCTCCAAGAGCTGGAAGTGCAGCACAGAACCTCCTGCAGCTTCATGCAGCTTCAAGGCTTGCCCCCATCAAGCCCGCCCCTCCCTCCTCCCAGGAATTGCCCCGGTGCCCCAGGGAATGCCTCCCGCATGCCCTCAGGCTGCCAGCTCTGTCCTGCTGGCAGTGCCTGGCACTCTGGCAGTGGGACAGGGGAGGGTGCTGCCTTATCCTGCCCCAGAGCATTGTGATGCTGCGTTGCCGGGCGCTGGCACTATGGCACGGGGGTGACGTTGCCGGGTGCTGGCACTATGACACGGGGGTGACGGGGCCCCCACTGCCCTGCCCACCGCTGCAGCCCTGCTGCTGCTGCTGCTGCTGCTGCTGCTGCCCCTTCCGCTGCCCCTTCCTTCACCCAGCAGCTCTTGGAGAAAGACCTTTGAGAAAAGGAAGAAAAAGGGAGAGGGAAAAAAAAAATAAAAAATGTAGCCCTTAGCAGAATGTTTTAAATACCTGAAGAAAAATAAAAAAAAAAAAACAAACCCAACTCTCTGGAAAATAAAGAATATGGAAAGAATCCTGGATTTAAATGGGCTTTCTTCTCATTACCTTGAACTTTTCATCTTCCATTAGGGTTCTGCAAAGTGAAAGAAGAGTTTGAATGAACCTTTTAAATCAAAGTGGTAACCTTTTACATCTGCTTGGAATAGCTGTGAACAGCTGCTAAATTACTGCAGACACTACTTTATTATTGCCACTAAGAATATTGGAGCAGTTTGCTGCATATGCAAATCAATTCAGGAATTATATTAGGAAATTAAATCCCGTTGTTTTCATATATTTCCACACATATTAAAGCATTGATTTCATTGCTTTCTAGACATTTCCAGAAGACATAAAAATAAGAGTGAGCTCAGGCAGGTAGCCCTTTTCCCATTGTTCTGGAAGTGAGTTATAGCACAATTTAGTGAGTTAAACAATAAAAAAATAGGAAAAACCAGAAGTGCTGGAGTTCTGTGGAAGCCCTTGCAGATAATGTCTGAGGTAGTAGTCTTCATACGCACACACCAGTTTGTGATTTACTTGCATACTGCATTGCTAAGTCCCTTTTATTTGACCAAGCCCTTAAGTGCATATGCTGTCTCTAAGCCCCTTGTCTTGCAAATCTCCATTACTTTCCAGAATACAAGGAACTATAGCAACCATGATATGATGATTCCCTCATGCATGAGGTGACTCCTAAAATTCAAAATAAAATTGCAGTCTGCCCTGCCCTTACCTACATGCACACATTAGTGCCACCTGTAGACTTAATAAACATATCTTTCATCCCCCAGGTCATTCCTTACTGAAAATCTTAAACAGTATCAGATCTAAGACAGGCCAAGATAGGGCATTGCTGCCCTCTATTTGACATTGTGCTACTGAGAATTACTCTATAAGTATGGTTTTGTACCTGTGCAACAGAAGCTTCTTCTAAGCCATGGCTCTGGCTCCCTAGACTCCTTCTGAGAAGGCATATGACACCTGGCATCTGCCCTCAGTCTCCAGATGTCTCCAGACTTCATGTCTGGCATGCAGGGTTCATCTGCCTTCTGTTGCTGTAGCAATGTGTGTGTCCTACCAGTGTTCTTTTCCTGAATAAAGTTTGCAAGCCCTGCCAAAGTGCCGAGCTCACCTTCCATCCTCTTCCATGGACTGACATTTCCTGAAATTCCGGAGTAGCTTTTTATATATATTTCTGAAATTTTCACTATTTAATGTAACCATCATGGAATCTCACACTTTTCTAACTTTATATTCATTGTTTTGTCTGTATTGCAGTACCAACTGTGTGTACATTAAGATTAATCCATGCTGCATAGACATGTCCAGGGCTCATTCAACTTTGCTCTCCAACCCTCTTCTCCTTGCACCTACATTTCCAGGAAAAAGAAGTCCTGGAAATTAAGTCAGAAGAATTTTAAAATGACCTCTACCAGTACCTGGACCTGGAAGATAAGAGGACTAGGACCCTGTAGGGCTTCCTAGCAGATGAGTCTAGATGCGACCTAGGAGAATGTACTATGGATTAAACCCCACTCTGCCAGTTACGTACAGACACAGAATAAAAAGACAAACTCTTCCCCAACTGTGTCTAAAGAGTCTTCCACTACTGTATTCTGTAACACACTGGTAGGAGAGAAAGCTTTACATCTGTAGCCTTCTTTTCTTGCTATAATTACTTCACAAGTTTTGCTTCAATGTTTTTTTCTGCTTTTGGAATGCTTTTCAGCTCAGAGTTTGTAACTTGAGGCTCTGTGCCAAATATTTTTTGCTTGCTAAAAGCACATTGTCTGTAAGACAACTGGCAGATATCCCTCAGGATGAAGGCTGCCACGAGTGGTCTGATCTCTTCCAAACCTTTTCCTGCAAGTCATTTATTTCAAACAATTCGCTTTTCATCTGTTACAAAGCAGAGGAAGTCTCTGCATTTAAGGGTCAGCCAAAATAATGTTGAATTGGGTTTTGTAGCATTTATTGCTGTGCACTGTAGCAGACAAATGACTTCGTTAGTCTCTGTTGGAACTGAATGCCCTTGAGATACATATGCAGATGTTAAGAACCCTAAAGACAATTGAACAGTAAAGCTGCATGGGCATCAAATGCCAACTACGCAAAGGAGGGTCCTGAATATTTAAAAACAAGTATGGAAAAGGAATTAAACCTCAGCTTGAACAAGGAGTGTTTCTGTACTAATCAAAACAGATACTTAGCTAGCTGACAGATAACTGGTGTTTTTTGCTGCTTGTTAGTTTCTTCTTGGAAGATCTGTGAATTGAAATTTCTTCGGTGTATAGAAGGAGATTAGGTACAGCTTCCACTAGGGAGGTCCCAGAGTCTGTTCTTGAGTCCCTGCTCAGATGGGCAGGGCTGGACACGCTGAGACCACCTTGGAGGATCTCCAAGGATGTACTGAATGATCCAGCTCTGCAGATAGGAGCTGTATGAACCCACTGGATAGGGGCCACAGAAGGCCCCTTGCTGTAGTGTATCTGGGAGCTGAGGTAGGGCCTATTAGAGGTTCTGTGCAGATGTGCCCACTTAAACAAACTTGAGCGTGCTGCTCTCCTGCATGACCAGAACTTTGCCTCATACCAAGAAAGGAAAGTCAAACAGAAGTTTGAAAGCTCAAGTTCAAGAGCTTTTTAGTTATTTCCCAATTCTTGCCATATCTGCTCTAATTTTGAAAGATACTTTTGTGTACTCTGATCCAATAGGAGACTGGCCACAGCCTGAAATTTAGGACATTTATAAGTGACTTGTAACTATCCCTAAACTTATGTCCCACTTGCTGTCACTATTACAGGCCTATATTCACATCTCTTACTAAAAATAAACACATTTGTTTTGGTCTGAGAAAAAACATTACATATTGAGAGGCAATTAGCAGATCTATACTTTCCAGTCAAATTGCTTTTATTTTTGATTTATGGAAAAAAAGGCAAGAAAAATCAGCTTCATGAAAAAGATGTTATCTTTTTCTATCATATAATGCCATACAGAGATTATTCCACCAAGCAAACTACCATGTAGCTGAAAACTACTTGAAGATCTAAGCTGTTAACACATGCACATGTAAGTTGCATTAAACTTTCCAGTTACAGAGAAAGCATCCAGCAGAGCAAAGCCCCAGACCTGAGTTATTAGTTTGATACTTGTTACAAAATTAGTTGCATTATTTTAGTTTTAATATTTCCATGTATTTGTCTTGTGAATTGTTCAAGGAAAGATGTTTCATATGGTTCCCTAAAACTTGTTCTCTTTTCCTGAAAACCACATTCCCACAGTGCAGCTCATATATGCAGTCAAGTGCAGGACACTGATGAAAGAAACAACTGATAAACCTATATAATGTATAAAGCAATAAATACCTGTTTTGCAGTTCTCTGTACCTAAAGAGCCAGAGATGCACAAATTAACAGGTTTAGCATTGGTCAAGACTTGCTAACATGTTGGGCAGATTCAGTCTCAAGAATAATTTTCATATTGATGACTACAGATGAATGCGAGCTCTGTGGCTTTCCTACAACAGAGAAAAACTGCAGTAAGTCAGTAACAAGTTACCATAGTGTCCCATTACACACAGGGAAAGTAAATTTCTCTGCACTTATTTTTGGACATTTCTGTAAGTTTATATGGTTGGGAAAACACCAGTCTTAAAACTGGTGCATGCTTCTCACTTCTCAACTGTGCAATGGAGAAACAGTAGCATGATTAGGATATAATGCATCAAGGCATCTCAGTGAGGCAATTGTATTTTGGTGTTTAACTGAGTGTGCTATTAGTATCAAGCAAGCTGTGGCTAACTTTCAGAGCTTCCACATGACAAATTATACACTTAAATGCTTGCAAAAACTTCATTCTGGTCTCTCCTTCCTTTGCCTCACATCGAATGAAATCACAATATATCACATTTTTCAAACACTGTTTCTTTTTTGAGTATGTTTTAGCATCAGTTAATAGGACTGCCATCCCCCATCTCTTTTCCCTGGCCTCAGTTGAACATGAATTCCAGCATCGATGTAGCCTTTCTTTTCAGTACCAAATATTTCATTCACTGAGCATTATCTTTCTTCCCTCTATATTCACACCCAGGTCTGGCTGTGGCAAGAAAGTTAGACAAGTGAGAACGAGAGGTGCTTCTGGGTGGATGTCTTAGCACTTGGTGTGCCTCTACACCCAGGCAGCCTCCCCTCTGCAGTGCCAGCAGAGCAGACCTTGCATACTAGCCTGTGAGAGACATTCAGTGTGCTACAGCAAAGCCAGATTGTTGTTATTGCTAACATGCAATGTGATCAGTGCTGTGGTCCCGGCTGTTCACCCATGTTGCTCCTCCCCAACAGGAGCTGCCAAATTCACATTGCTTTTACAACCCCCTCTCCCAGTTACCACTTAAAACTGCTGTACAGTTGCCTTCATTAGGGAATATAAAATAATTCAGGCAGTAGTGAGCCACCACCCATTCCTCTCCCCATCCACTTCTCAAAGGGTTAACATTTAAATCTGATGCCATATACACATGAAGTCTACTCTAACACTGAAACTGCTTACAATCCACACAGAGGTGAGAAGACAGTTGGGGCATATTTCATATATACAGAAAGGTGTTGAGGTTAAAGTAACCCAAGGGCAACAATTATGCTATTTGAGGCATATATTACTGATCAGATGCAACTTTCTCACCTTTAGGAAATACTGGTGCCAATCTGAATGTTTCCTTACAATTATGTGTGATAGCAGTGCCACAGTAATAAAGGGCAGTTAAGTTAGACACAACAACCAAGTTGCTAGTGTATGACTCATTATGTTGTGACTAGAGAAACCTGTGAACATCTTCTATTAATTTTAGTAATTTAGAATTTATGTTCAAAAACCAAAAAAGAAAAGATTTCTGAATGCGGATGCAGTCTAATGACAATTTCACTCATTTTTGGATTTGCTTAAAAGCCTTGCTCTGTTTCTTTATATTTCAAAGACTACACATATTCAATCGAATGTGAAACTGACAGCAAGACCTTCAGAAAAAATATAGGCTTGGATGTAAAGTGAAAGGGACTTCAGCCCACTTAAATTATTTCCCTTGTACACCTGTGTTAATGTTTTCAGAATTAAGCCCACTGTCCTTAAAGGATAACATAAGAAAATAAAAGATGTCAGGCTCTGGAAAAAATCATTTTTCATTGGGAGGAAAAAGACTGTACCTTAAATTTAACCTTCCAATCAATAACAGCTCCTTGACTGTGCTTTTCTGTGTGCTTGCCTAGGCATGAGATGTATATAAAACATACATTTAAAAGCATCATTTCCCCTTAAATTAATGCAACAGGCTAAAATTAATAGTCATCAATAAGAATAATGTCTTACCTGCCACCCCTGGGAATTGTTTTGACTTGGGATCAAGCCTTGATTTATACATCAGAAGACTGCACAGCACCTATGCTTCTGTTTGTGTACCATGTCATCTAATGAAACCCTCAGCTCCAAGTCAAATACTTACAAGTGAAACTTAAAGTTGATGCCAAGGTTTGGGACTAAGACAGCTTTTTAATATAGCACCAGAAATTTATGTGGAGACAATTGAAGCTCATCCAGAGACTAACTATATGATCACATTGCATTTAGTTCTTGTGTCATAATGCAGCAGAAAGTTCTTCCAGCATTTCTGAGCAATATGGGTAGAATTCCTCTTCTGATAAAGAAGATTTAAACTCATTTCTCACATGCATTAAGCATTAGGGTACAACACAGTCTAATCATGATGTGTCTCTGAATTCCTTCAACCAAAGTTAATGCATTTTATTTTATTGGGCCAAGGACAGATTATTACTGTATGTGATTGTTCAGCCATTGTAATATCTCTTAGCATCACATACCTCATTGCTCTCAAGCCTTCTGTGTCTTCTTGCAGCCTGGCTTTCTGTTAAAGAAAGCTTTCTATAACCTGTTCCTTCAAAAAAACACGCTATTTGAAGTGTGGGATTAGTGTACAGTACACCTAAAGAAGGAAAGAAATTTGAAGGCAATGTATATTCCCTCATGTAATAGCAATATAATATAAAAAGCCTGAAATCCCCTGGAAGAAGAGAATAGAGTAATGAGAGTAATGGACTGATAAAGGCCTCACTGCTGGGTTAGCAAAGTCAGATAGGTAGGTGACAGTGCATATCCAAACCACTGAAAGAGAAGTTGGACAGGAGCTGTTATATATCAGTGCAAGAGTGAATGTCCTCGTTTCTTGGCTAAAAAAAAAACTCTTTTTGTGGAATTTCACAATTCTGTTTTTCCCCTATCCTAAGACTGACTAAGAGCACAAACACGAGAATTTTGCTCTCTACAGCTACCTAAAATGATGATGAAGAGAGGAGGTGTCCAGTCTCTTTTCTCAAGTAACAAGAGATAGAACAAGAGAAAACGGTCTCAAGCTGAACCAGTGGAGGTTTAGACTGGATATTAGGAAAAATGTCTTCACCAAGAGGGTGATGAGGTGTTGGAACAGGCTGCCCAGAGAACAGGTGCTCCCTGGAAGTATCCAAAAACATGCAGCTGAAGCCCTAAGTAACATGGTTTAGTGGTGGTCTTGGCATTCCTGAGGTAATGGTTGGACTTGATGATCTTAAAGGACTTTTCCAACCTAGTTGATTTTAGGATTGTGTGATCCTAAAACCATCAGTGAGAGGTGATTTATGAAGCTATTGCTTTACAGCCAAGATGGAAACAATGGAAGTCTAAATCTAAATATGTGCTATCATGTTACATATCTATCTGATATATCTGATGTATCTGATATCCAATATACTACCAAGCACCCTGTGAATGCACTGAGCAATGCATCTCACCTCACATATATTTACATGTTTATGGGTTTCGGATGATTGCAGCCTTCATGTCATGACTGAATACAAGGCTGAGATTCTCAAGATTTCTCAGTTGTAAGCTTAATAACTAAACCCAGAAGTGAGGCAGGTCTCTGCTACCCAAGGGATTTTACTTCCTGAGCAGTACAGAGATGTTTTTGTGCTCTTTCCTTGTTTTCTGTGTCTGATGCCAGTGAGCTACTGAAAAAAGTTAAGCCAAGTTGAAATAACCAGAAACTGGGGCTGATCAAATTACAAGGACACTTAGAGTTATGGTCTATTCTGTTTTACTACATTTTGTGGATTATCATTGTAAACACACAAAATTTAAATTTGCTTTGGTTGATTTTTAATGAAATCCACCACTTTCACAACATGGAGAGACAGCCATTTTGGTGAATTGTAGCAGGGTTATTGTATGTTGTCTACTGTTTCCAAATCCTAGGTAGCCTTACTTACACACAGACTGTACAAGGCCTTTTAGATGCCTGCACCAAAGAAATAGTTACAGAATGAAGAATTCAGTCAGTCAATAGAGTTATTTAGTGGGATATGTTCTTGGCCTTTGATTTCAAGTCAATAAAAACTTTTTGTTCGCATATATGGAGTCTCTTAATCAGTTGAAACTTAATTTATTCTTAAGAACTCTTGGACAGTAATGTACCATAAATAAGCATGAGTTATAGAACAGCCTTTCGAAACCAAAATCTAATAAATCCTTTAAAGTACAATATGTATCTGAACATACGAAAAGTCTCCTTGAAATCCTTTGTTGGTCTGGTGCCCAGGAACTTGACCCAAAGTCAATTGAAGTCAACAGGACTCTTTCCAACAACCTCATTATAGCATTTTAACTCTAGCTTTGTGTGAAAATAAAAAGTGTACTCTGGTATTGACTGATAGTACCACTGATTTGCAGTACCAGGAAAAATAACTATATATCTTCCTTGTCTAAGGACATGCTGGCAAGCAGTCTTGGACAGGGCGCTTGTCATGTTATTTTGCAATTAATTACTTACAGTCAGGGTTTATGTTATTGTGGTTTCAGCTCTATTCAGAGACATTTTTATGGACATTTGAGTAGATGTTACTTTTTCTTAGGAAAAGCAGCTGCATTTGCAGATAATTCCTGAAGAGAAAGCTTTGCAAAATATACCTGATGAATTTGAAAATAGATCTAAGTAACCAGCTCAAGCACCTGATCACAAGCAGAAGTGCTTGTACAGATCAGTATACTAAGAGAAAGTCTGAGCTTCCAGCATAAGCCACCTGTTTTCAGAACCCAGATTGAAAGGAAAAATATTGTTTGTGCATACGTATCATATATAAATCCCAAATCTATTCAAAGTAGTATGATTTAGACGTATGTAGAGAGTGTAATATGATAGTGGGTGTGGATAGAAAAGTATATAATGAGAGGTTAAGATCATCTTGCATTTCAGTAGTGTAAAACATTTTGAAATTGAGAGACAAATATTCCTTCTTAGATACTGTGCCATATATACCCCAAAAGAGATCTCAAAACCAAAATGTTGTATGTTCATGCCAACACTTGTATGTATTCCTGTCATCTGAGCTACCACAGCACTTACAAACCTCCCTCCAGAACTTAATTTGTTAGGCACTGCTGAAATATAAAACACACCAGCTTCTTTCTCAAATAATGTATCTAATGTGTGGCCTGTATTCACCCCATCTCTCTTAAGGCACAAAGACCACCATAGGCTTCCTCTAGCAAGTTCAGAACACAATAGAAGATAAAGAGTTATAGTCACATACAAATACCCAAACTCCAGCTAGAGTTTCCAGCTAACCAACAAGTCTGGTTTTGTAGGATGAGCATCTAATGCTGTCAAGCAGGTACAGGCTTTCCCTGAGAAGGTGGGATGATGCTAGCAGGGCATTAAATCAAGCTATTATTTTTTGACAAGGTCTAGAGAAAGGAAGGAAAAAGCTGATTTTAAAATCTAGTGCCCTTGATAAAGGAGATGAATAGGCATTTTACTGGTTTGGGCAGACAAGGAAAGGATAGATTTCAGGGGGTGGAAAGGAAGTGGGAGATGACAAATGGCAGGGAAGTAAAACAGCTCTGCAGCATTTTTTTATGCCACAAAGGACAAAAGTAGCTAGTAGGGTTTTTCATAACATGAATTTGTAAAAGAAAAAGTCAGCAATAACACTGAGTGGCTCCAGGTGTTAAGTATCAGTGTATTTTTTCCCTCAGTTCTACCATAACATGAGCACAGCCTCAGAGAAAAATTCCTTTATTTGAGTTGTGAATGAGGGCTTTTTTGACCCTGAGGATTTGAATACAGCTTATGTGAAAGGTTTGAAACTATAGAAACCATGAAGTGAATTGTGAAAAGTGAAAAAACAAAATCTTACTGTTGTTATGCCAAACAGCGTGTGGTTATTGCCACTTTTGCAAGCAGTGGTGAGTTTGTGAGTGCACATCTTCTGCACTGTACAAAGTCTCATGGGTGTCAGTAACTCTTGCACAAGCATGAAGCATTCCACTCATTTGCACAGCAGACATAAAGCCCTGAAGTATTTTCTGGAAACCATGTTTCTGACATGAAGAGGCTGTAACAGCATCCAGAAAAAATGTATCTGTAGTACTAAAACTGGTTTCCAAACACCTTCCCTTGTGAAATGTCAATGCAAAAAGAATTAAATTAAAAGCAAGATTTAGTTTAAAAAAAGAATCCAAGGAAAGAATAAGTATTGAATGACATTATGCATTTGGTGATGTAAACTTCTTCACAGCTACAGTGTCAAAGCACAGGGTAAATGAGAACAGAAGGCAATTTCCTAGATTAAATTATAATAACTGTAGCAGTTCTGAACAAAATATAGGGTGTATTTTCCTTAAAATGCAGCTTTATATGGTACTTAAGTAGACTAAAAGACATCTGTTATGCTCATTTCCTTAGCTGAGTATGAGAGAACTAGAAGTGAAAATGAAAGGTAGCAAACCATACCTTCAAGATGAAATAGAGATGGCTAGAAGGGAGGAGATAAGACATGAGGTCACTGATTTATTTCTGCATTCATAGTTTGGGCTTTGAGATGTTCATTTACTGAATGTTTTGTCTACTCTGCAGAGCAGCATTTCAGCTACATGTGTCTTCTCCATGTATGTGCAACTGACAAAAAAGAAGCAAGTACAAATCTTCAACACTGGGTGAATGATTGGATTGAAACACAGTGTGGCAGTGAAGGCTGCAGAGGAGCACTCTGCCCCCCAGAGCAAGGTTCTGCAGCTGTGCTCCCCTATGCTCTTCTCCTGAGGGGAGGACTCTTTTTTAATTCTTTTCATTTTAATTCTTTTTCTTTCCACCCTAAGTCCCGGTGTCCATTTGAGTGGCTGGCAGCACAGTGACGCTCATTATCCATGTGCTCAGTCATGAGGCATTTGTGAGCAAACATCCAGCCTGTCTGCAGTTCCAAAGTGTATGTTTTTTCATCTGGCAATTCATAGCAACTCATTCCATAAATATACAATTTTGCTCTGCTCTCTGTTCCTTCTTGTCTTTCTTCAAAGGTCTCCAACCAGCTGGTGGGAAATAGAAAAATCTAGCTGTAACCACATGCATAAGAGCCAAAGGAAAGATTTTTCAGATGCCCTGGAGGAGGACACATGCTCCTGCAAATATTACCTGTAGAGACACCATTAACTGAAGAAAGATTGCAGTAGAGAAAAGAAAGATAATTTTCATTGTGTAACCAACTGTATGCTTGCGAATAGCATTCTCTCTGAGAGTAATACTGGGAGTAGGATCTAGTTGTCCATATATCTGAGGTGCCATAGAGTATTCCAGCTGAGCTACAGCTGCCTGTATAGGGAAGTATGGATCTTCTATATGTCCTGTGGCAAACCGTCCAGCCTGTGCAGGTGCCCCAGACACCTGAGGACATTCTGCATGGCACCAGATCTTGCTTGGAAGCAACTGGTTCAACCCCACCACCCCTATGGCCAACCAGCACAACCCACCTGTGCTGCTTCAGCTAAATGTCTCTGGACTCCTGTCATGATCTGCATCCAAGAAGCAATCCAGCTGCCCAATCATAGATATCCAATGCCATTCAGAGATGTTTTAGGTTATTACAGGCATGTAGGCAATATAATATGGGAGATTCATGCCCTCTGGAGCTGCAGGAGTAACTCAGGGAGAAATGGCCTACTACACAATCAGCTCTACATAACTATATTTGAATTGTTCTCAGTTGACTAAAATGGGAGCTTAGACACAATACTCATGACATATATTTAGCTGTCCTAAGTTCAAGCCAATTTCTCCTGCCTGCTGTGTCTTATGTTTCTTCTCATCCACCAAGCTAGTCAGTATGTCATAGAAGTCTATCAGGTTGGTCAGGAGGGATTTTGCTTTCATAAATGCAAACTAGTTACTACCTTCTAGACTCCCATACTTTTGGAAATAGTTTCACAATTTACCTACAGTTGCAATTCTTGCAGAATAAAAATTTCCAGTATCAAACTGCCTGAAAGAAATGAATTAATGAAATAAGGGCCACAAACACATTTTTATCAAGAGCACCACAACTACTATGGAGTTGTGGTGGTTCAGGAACATGCCGTTTATAGAGTCCTTGACTCGGCAACTAATCCCCACCACTTGTGTTAGAGGTTCCGGTTAGATATAAAGAAGTTCTCTACTGTGAGGCACTGGAACAGGTTGCCCAAAGAAGCTGTGAATGCTTCATCCCTGGCAGTGTTCAAGGCCAGGTTGGACAGAGCCT
>JBAFWW010001670.1:8239-26931 GCA_036873685.1 Agapornis canus
GGGGAAGAATAACCTCCCTGTTTCTGCTGGCCACACCATTCCTAATACAGGCCAGGATGCCATTGGCCTTCTTGGCCACCAGGGCCAAGGAAATAAATGTGATAGAAAATGGTTTTAGGACAAAAACTAATCCAAAAGTGAGTTCAGGACTGGAGGTGAGCTCCTGGTCATTTGCTTCTCACAATTTCTCTTCTAAACTTTCCCCATCCATGCACACTTACCCCCTTTCCCCTTCCTCACAAAACCTTCGGTCTTCTCTAGGAATAAACATCGGGTCATTTTGATAAGATGCCAAAAAATCTTCATCTTCCAGCTTCTCATCCCAACCCTGACTGCAGGTCTGTGGGCTCACCTGCAAGGCGAAGGATGCACTTAACAACAGCCAAGGTTTGCAGCTCTCCCAGGAAGAAGACAGGAGCATCACTCACGGATGGCTTTCTGTGCACCAACACAAGATGCTGTCTGATCCTAAATACAGAAGATGCATTCAAAGAGCCACAAAGTCCTGCAGAGGAATGTCTCCATCATATGGTGGATGTGTGAGTATGTCAAATATGCTGTCTCCTCACTGCTTTAGCTGGGTCTCTAGGATAGTGGAGAAGAAGATGCACACCCAGTGCACACAGCTGGGATAAGGGGTATAACCACCTGAGCTCAGCTAGGGAGTTGCACAAATGAGACACAGGATGAGGGAGGAAATGCCACTCGGTCTCTGTCAAGGCTGCCCCTGGGCAGCTCACAAGCAGCACCACAGGCATGGAAAGTCCAGTGGGAAAACATGCTGTGATGTTTGGTGGAGGGAAATAGCACAATACAAGCTGTTTAGAATAGTAAATGCCACTGGTAAAACTGAAGTGTCCACTTGGGGGTGGCAAAGGGTTGCAGCAGTGTCTTCAGGGAGCAGAAGCTGCCTTTTCTCCCCAGGGCTTTGTGTGTCTCGGTTATCCCTCTCCATAGCTTATTCCTCAAGACTGCAGCTGGTAAAATAGGTTTGATGGAAAACATGGGCTAAAATTGCCTTTGTGCTGCAGGGAAAGGTGACTCACCAGCTCCTATGGCAGGGGTTGCTCGCTCAGGAGTCCTGCAGTGAGAGGCAAAACAGATTTTTGGGGCAAACAAGGTAAGAACCCATTGAGGCAGGAGTATAACTTCTGTGATGGGAAACGTCATCTGGATCCTCAGTAACTAGACTGCAGTAAGCCTTTATGCATACGGTGTATAATCTTTCAGGACCTAATGTTCTTATTCGTTATGAAAACTCTGTGTACTCTGTGGAAGTCCCAGCCCCTTGATGGCACACATTGGATGATCTGCTGTGGCAGTGCATGCCAAGCTTGAGCCCAGTGTGGTGGCTCAATCCCTATCCATGTGCCATGACGCTCTGAAACAACAGACAGGTTTTGAAGCTCAGGACACAGAGGTTTGTAAAACCCTTTGCCATGTACCAGATTCACCCTGGCCTCCCTTTAGAGAGCTCTGTAGGGTCCTGGCCTGGCCGGCAGTCAGCATAGCTCAGGAACGCATTAGTTTGGATGTAAATGCACTGCCTTCAGGATCTGTTTGCATGGCTGGGATGTGGGAGAGTTTCTCAGACCTTGTGTTCTGGTTTATGGCAAAACCTCAATTCAGTAGATGCAATATCACTGCAAAACTCCCTTTTTTTAATCACCTTTGCATCAGCTTCTCTGAGCCTGAAGGTTTGTCCTGTTTCCATGTATTGTGAATGCTGTCGAGGCCTTTTCTTACTTGCTAACCCCACATAGATCTGATTTCTGCAGTCCATCTGGTATGGGCAGGTGTGAAGTCTGCTGAAGCACTACCATGGGGCTTCACTGGTAGAGACAACATATGAGTATCTGAAGTCCAAGCTATAAGAAGTTCTTGCAAACTTCAGGACATGGGGGGATAGCAAGGACCTATCACAGGCCATCTGTACATGCTCAGAGTCAGTTTAGGCAGGTGGGCAAGAATAAAACTCTCTGGTGTGCAGGAGAAGCCTGGAAAAGGCTGCAGGCTTCCCACATTCCCTGGCCAGATATCCTTTACTGGCTGACCTTTGAGCAAAGAAGCCACAGCAGGAGCATCCTCAGCCCCAGTAGTGGCTATTTCCCAGGTAACGTAGGTGGATTTGGGGCATGCATTTGCCATGTGAGTACCGTGTAGCTATTGTCAGACACATTACAAGGAGTTATGGCAGTGACTCTCAGACAAAGTGATTCAAGGCTTTAATCTGGCCCCAGATCTTCACTTAGCTCAGAAAGTGGAAGTTTCCTTTGCATTTATCTTACAGTTATTGGCTCCCTGGTTCTTCTAGCCCAGAAATAGCTATAGCTGGTGCTGTTGGCTGATGGTTTTCCTCTTGTTCATGCCTACTTGGCACACACTCTCCTAACCACACTCTCAAGAAGGTGGTAGGAGAGAAAACAATGAGACTGGCTTGCCTAAAGCTAGAATGGGGTAGACAAGGCTTGTGCAGGAAGTTGCCCCTTTTCAAACTAAATAAAGCCTGTGTCGGGTAGTGCATAAAAAGCCATTCAGTAAAGCTTGGATAAGCTGTCTCTACCTCCTGCACTGCTAACCTTGGGAGAGTATCTCATCTTGCCAGACCAGCTCTTCCATGGCATAGCTTGCAGACAGTGAACTGAGATTTCCAGCCCTCCTATGAGCTTGGGGCTAATACAGTGCTTCTTAAACACCGGCTGGTTACAGTCTCCATTCACTCAACAAGACACCTCTGTGATCTATTCTTGCTAAAATCAGTGGGTTTGGAGGGTGCCTTTTATTCTGCTCTCTTTAAGTCATTGTCTTTAACTTCTCACCTGGATCACAACAGTCAGAGCCCAGTGGAGAGCTGCGAGCTGCTGACCGATGTCCTGTGTGTGCCGGGGAGGCTTGTGTCTTCAGCAGAGTCCATGAGGTGGTGGTCCTCAACCATGAAGATGTTCTGCTGGGCACAAGTCTTGCTGGGGGCACGTTTAGGGGCCCAGTGCTTGCAGCAAGGAGAAATCACACTGAGGAAAGCCATCCTGAAGCGCTGGGACAGCAGATTGTAAATGATGGGGTTCACAGCAGAGCTCAGGTAGAAGAAAACACCTGGGGGAAGCAAGGCAAGCGGGGAAGAGAGAAAGGCCTCAATCGTGTGTGAAATTATCTCAGAGGAGGAAAAGCTTTTCATTGCCTGTACTGCTCCACCAAGCCTGCATGCAAAAGTGGAGGCACTGATGACAAAGGAATGTCTCACCAAGGCGCTGCACACAAAGGGAAAGGGAAATTGGAGAGGTATTAGCTGGAGCTCACTATCTCCAGCTGTTCAGAAACCAGCTCTTGAGCTGTTCAGCCCGGCCTCCAGCACAGCCCTTATGCCCACAGCACATTTGCACAGCTGGTGCCCCCATCAAACCTGTTGGAGGATAACTTCCAGCAGAGGGGAGCTCATTTCTTACAGCACACCAGGACAATTGCCTGACACTGGATTGGTCTGAGCTGCCTGATGGCCTCAGTTGAGTGTTTTCCCATGGCAGACTGAAAATAAGATTTCTTTTCAAGCAAGCCTTCATTTTATGCTTGGCAGGGCCATAAGTGTTTGATTTTATCACCCAATCCTGAGTAGTGTGCAAGTCTTCTGCCTTGCCATTTGGTAAGGTTTCCCATTGGCCTCAGAGACCCTCGAGAGGATGTTGCCTGCTGCTGTGTATTCATTAAAAGCAGCTGAATGACAGCAGGCTTCATTTCTTCGTGCAGTTGTGTTGGACAACGTGCCCAAAAGCTTGCATGCAGTTTTTATTTCAGGTGTAACCCTTACCACTGTCCCAAACCCCCAGAGCTTTTCCATGCATCTCTCATGTCACCTGCAGAATAAATGCCTGCATAGTTCAAGCAAACCGCTCGCACAGAGGGGGTTTTTGCCAGCCCCTTTGAAAGTGGACAAGAAAGCTTTACCTGACACCACGTGAATTAAGTTGAATATATTAGCCAGAGGCTCGGTCCATTCGACAACAAAGCTGAAGAAAAGTCGGTCTATGTGGAATGGAGCCCAGCAGATAGCAAAGACCATCACAAGGACAACTAGCAAGAAAACAGGGGAGAAGAAAACCAAGGCAGTTATGGAAGGATGCGTTCACTGGCCTGCACAGAGCAGAGATTGTTCGGAATGCTGGAAGAAGATTGTGTATACAATTTTTATTCACAATTTGAAATCTTTTGCTGTCCTTTCTGTCTTACTGTTACCAGCTAAAGGAACAAGGTTTCCACTGATTTCTGTGTTGGATGACTCAATGTATGCACACACAGTGACATTCAAACCATGTAATGCTGCAAACAGAGCCTAATGAAGAAAACGCTAGTGAGACATCAGGATTCATCTGTGGTACCTGGGACTAACCAACTCCATTGTGCCTTGGATTTAACTTCCTCTGCATGCTATTGTACATCACATAGCAGGATAAGGCCATAGGAACCATGTGCTGACGATGTCTGTTTGGGTGCATTGCTCAAAAGGAAAGGAAGAGTTTGTCTCCATGCACAACTTGGCCTATGCTGGCTCTAGCAAGTACTATTGCAAGTCCATTCCAGACTTGGGTCTTGTGAATCACTGTGATTCCAGTCCTTGGGCACAGAAAATGAGGCGGACTTCAAAGTAAAACTTCCTAGTTCAGACAGTGACTTAGGCTGCCTGAAGAACAGTGTTGTTGCAGGAAATACTGAAGGTGATTTATGTTTCCTGCATAAACAGCCTCTCAGTAGGAAGGTGATCTTTGCTTTAAAGGCAGCCCCTAAATCAGCAATTGATGGGAGTGCTTTCAGGGTGGTTGGAGCACAGATTTCTCCTGAATGCTGTACAATGTGCAAGCCTGCTGAGGTCCTGCTTTCTCTTGGGAAGGTCTAAGTGGTGAAGTCAGCAGCAGGTGATGTATGTGGCTTGGCAGGACATTCCTTGCTCAGGAACAGAGCTTGTGATGGGATGAAAAGCAGATGCATGACCTTCTTCAATGCAAAACAGAGACTATTTGCATTCTGAAAAAGAGGGATTTGGCCAGAGGGCTGCAAGAGCCAGGTTTGGAGTGAGGGATATAAGAAAGTTGCCACTCAGGCATCCACAACATAGGTTTGCTCAACCTTTTCTTGTGCTGGGGAGGAAAATTGCCTTCCTGGTCTTTTAATAGCCATGGTATTTCACTCTCATACCCTCTAAATCTAGATAGAACAGTAATAAGACCTTTTCTTCTTTATTAAATTACGGCTACCCATCCCATAACTCTTGAATCCAGTGAATTTGCTTGATGCCCTTTCAAGACCTGGGAACCCTCTTGTCCATGGTAAACAAAACACAGGAGGGCTCATTACTTACACAGCATCTTGGTAACTGATTTCCTGGATGGTCTCTGAACATTCACAGCCATTTCCTCCACTTCCAAAGATTCGTCTCCTTTCAGCTGGCAAAAGGAGGGAAATCAAAGGAAAGGTTAGACAGGAGATGACATCCCCACCAGATATAACCTTGTTTGATACTCTGAGAGCTGTAGTTTGAGGATACAAAACGTAGGGCAACTCAGGCCTCACTGGAAACAAAAACAAATCTACGTTTACATTTCCATTCTAATTTAGGGAAACGCTGAAGCCTTAGGTTCCAAACAGCCTGCAGATTTTATGCATCTGCTTTGTTACAGCAGATTTGTATTTCGGTTCCCTACTTGTCCTCTCCATTCATCAATACGTGGTTCACAGCCTGTGCTCGGCTTCAACAATATTTTGCTGGGCATTATTTTCCCTTCTACCAAAACAGTGTTTATTTGCCTAAAAGGGTTCCCCACAATTAAGCCCAAACCAAGGATCCAAAAAACACTCAGAGAGGCCTCAGTGAAACACAGCTGTAATCACTGGGAAAATTCCTGTGGCATTCAAGGGAGTTTGTTTCATGTCCTGAGTGTTTGGACTCAGAGACATTCAATGCCACTAAGGAACAAAGCCTGTGTATGCTCTCTTGCAGACAGCCAGCATGTGCGATATGGCATGGATTCAGCCATTCTGCTTGGTTACAGCAAGGTGGGTTTTGTGGCCAGTACCTTTTCCTGTACTTCTGAAACATGAACATAAAGTGTAACAATCCAATCCTCTCTGGAATGCTTCCCCAACACACCCGCAGCAAGAGTACTGGTGCTTTGGCTAGGAAAAGATCAAGTCTAGATAACCAGGACAATGGCTTTGATTATAAAAGGAATCGTCTGGGGAGAGGGCATAATTGGACCCAGATTCCTGAAGTGGGAGCTTCTGATCAGCCAACAGATGGGGAGGGGTGTTCTTTTCAACTGAGAGACATTGGAAACAAAGCTTTCGATTACATGGAAAAAGAAGATCAGGAATGAGGGAAAGCATAGAAATCAAGCTGGATTTGTAAAAAGCTTGTGAAAACATAGGATATCTCAAGTTGGAAGGAGCCTGTAAGGATCACCAAGTCCCAACTCCTTCTCCTTGCAAGAACGTAACTGTGCATCACTTTACATAACTGCAAAAGATTTCAGCTGCTTTTAACATGCTGGTTGTGCCATTTTCTTTTGCCTTTTACACTGTGACTTTGCTTCCTCAGTTTTGATCCACAGTACTTCTCTATAAAGATCAAATAAGACCTTCTTTCACTGTTCTACATATTCATAAAACCCATAAGAGGGAAACACATGTAAATCAAATTAGACTCAATTATAGTGCAATTCAGCCTCTCGTGGTTTACATCATTTCCTTTGTAACTTTTAGCACAGTTGCTTAAGGAAGAGGCTCACTTGATCTGAAACCCATCTAGTGAGAAATGTCTGCTCGTATTGATTAAAATCCCTAGCTTTCATTTAGTGGCTTCCAGTCTCAACAGTATTCTATTCCAAAGCCTCAGGGACAGCTTGAACATAGCCGTGAAATACAGGAGTCCTAGGGAGCATCCCTTGTCTGGGATGGGGATTAGATTCCTTACCTGCTGCCACAGACAGAAGCTATTGCAATCTTCGAGACCTTTTTCTCCCAGTTTGGGGACTTCTCTTTTGTTTTTACAGCAGCTCTATTTTCAACATCTTTTTCCTCACTTCAGGTCTGATTCTGCACGATTTTCAGTGTAAAGACCCCACAGGAGCTGCTGGGCAGTGGGGATAACTTAGCCTATTCATTGCTTTAAAGCTTGTCTGTGTGCTATGGATTTCTGGCAGTAAATCCTTGTGGCTTTCTTGGGTAAGAAAACAATGCTTCTGTATAGTTTCAGATAACAGCAAATATCAGCCAGTACAACACATTGCTATATACACCGGCAGAGTTTTGCTTGGTTTCCTTGCACAGCAGTTGGTAAGTTCATTTGTCTCTACTAGCATACTGTATCCCTTTCCTGCTATATGATCAGATACAGCTGTTTAAAGTTATCTTCAATGCAATGTGATAGGGCTTATGTTTTCAAAATACATGTGACAGAAGAAAAAGTTCACCAAGTTGCTATGATCTGCAGTGGATTTTAAAGTGTTGCTACATAGCTTTATAATACTATGATACTGATTGTTTTATTTGAGTATTTAGGTAATGCATACTTGGTAAAACTAGTCTCACTTTCTGAAGAGAGAGGGAATATGAACTCTAAGGTAGCCTTAATCGATGGTGAAACTATAGTTATATGAAGAAATGATTGCTGAATTTACTAGTTGCAGCAATAAGGTAGCATTTCCATTTACAGCAGCTTTGTGAGTTATAACAACTGAATATGGGCACCATCTCCAGGGAATGAGAAAGATACAGTAATGCAATAATCACGAGAAGAGAGAAAAGAAATAATACGCAAGATTCAATCATTAGCCTGCTCCTTTCTATTCTTTTCATATTCTCCTTTTGTTCTATTTCCTTCTAGTCCTTATTGCAAAGGTGCAAGTCTCCGGGAGGCTGGAATCAGTATACTTGAATGTTTAAATAACAGTGAAACGTGAGCAGCAGTGATGGTAAGTTGTTGTTTCTTTTAAAGACTGGGGTAAATTATTCCCCAACATAGCTGTATGAATTTCAGAGCAAGATCACATCAAGAAAGGATCCACTGTTTTCAGAGGTTTTAAAATACTTTAGGGGAGAAAAACAGGTGGACAAGAAAAAAGTGCCATCATTTCAAAGACACATACAGACACAGACACTGGAGAATGAGCTAAGGGAACACTAAGCACAATCAGAGTAGAACTTACTCTTAGACACATCAGATAGTACAGCACGCTTATTACCCCCATAGGCAGCACATAGAAGAGAAAAGAAGTAATCTGTACGATACAGTTGTAGATCCACATGGGCATGACTACGGTGCAGGTAGCAGAGCCAGGGATCAGGGTGCCATTAGGGAAATACTGCAGCATGATGCCATGGGTGCCTGTGTTGGGGAGGGCGAAGAGGACAGAGAGAACCCAAAGCACCACGATGGTCCTCAGGGCACGCTTGCGAGTGCTTTCCAGCTTGGCACGGAAAGGATGAAGGATGGCAATGTATCTCTCCACGCTGACGGTGGTCACACTGAGGATGGAGGCAAAACACACTGTCTCAAAGAGTGCAGTCTTCAAATAGCAGCCGATGGGCCCAAACAAGAAGGGGTAGTTGCTCCACATCTCGTAGACTTCCAGTGGCATCCCAAAAAGCAGCACGAGCAGATCAGAGCTGGCAAGACTGAAAAGGTAGTAGTTGGTCGGCGTCTTCATGTTCCGGTGCTTGAGGATCACCAAGCAGACTAAGGAGTTACCTACCAGGCCAACAACAAAGATCAGGGTGTACACCAAAGCCATAGGTAAGAACAGATGGCTCCGTCTGGGCCCACATAGGAAGGCTAAGTAATCCTCTGTGCTGTTTAAGTACCTGGTAAAATGTTCTTCCTGTAGAGCAAGGTGATTAAACCAGGAGATATTCCTGGTCCAGGCCATTACTTGATCCTCTGAAACGTCCCACAGCTGTTCTTCACCTTTCCCTGTGCTAGTGTGTTCACCTTTTGCAGAGAGGAAAGAGTTGGAGGGGGGAAGAGTTGTCTTGCCAGACCTAGCTGCACAAAGGCACTGAGAGATGAGAGTGAATGTGTTTGCCTGGCTTCAGTTAAGGTTTTGCTGTTGTAACAGCTGTTCCCTGCAAGGAGTCCCTTAGCCAGAAAGCCCCTCCTTTCACACATATTCATTGGCTCACTGAGTGCGTTAGATTACAGAGTAAGACGAGAGGTTCCAGCTACTTGTCTCACTCCTGTAGCGGATGCGTTTGCAGAAGCAGAAATGTAAGGTTTAGAGAGCTGGGAATCTGAAATAGGGGATGTGAGACAGGCTGCAAGTTGTTTGTGTTTCTCAAAGGGCTGGAAACCAGACCAAACAAACCCCAAAACTCCAAAAAGCTCTTACAAAATGATATTGATGCTATATCCAGTTATGAGGCAACCAAAAGAAAACCACCCAAAATCTGGCACGATCGTGTTTCTCAGATCTCTGCTGATCTTCTGGCTTTCACAGCAGCAGAGTTTGATCAGTAGAAAGCCAACCTTTCTCTGTAGTTATTTGTGTGGAATTAGGCAGCTACAATATTTCACCCTTTCTTTTAAACACTGTGTGGGTTTTTTCCTCTTGAAGTCTGATTTAGGATTACAATTGCTCTTATTGAGATAAGAGCATTTTCCCATTTTCCTGGTAGGATGGAACCTGATCCTGTGTTCTTAGCTACCCTTGTTTGGGGATTATTTCTGAGCACTGTATTATTTCAGACATATTTATGGCCTCCAGGACAAGAGGAACATGAATTTCCATAAACTCTTATATTTTCCCGAATTACAGCCATTCTGCAAACACAGCTTCTGAGCCAAGAAAACGCATCCTATAGGGATGATAACTGTGTCAAAATAGATCATTGAGCTCCTCATGAACGCTTGATTCCTTACTGAATTTTTCTAAATCAAAGAGCTTCCATGAGCATGCATATAATCTTCTGAACATTTTTCATGTTCATGCATATAATTTGACTGTTTGGAAATGAAGAGGTGCAGAAGCTGAGGGCGAGTTGATAGGATTTTTATCAGCTTGATGTGCCAGTTGTCTACCCAATATCTCTCACTGTCACTTTTGAGTACTTTCCCAGTCCCCTCCTTGAAGCCATTTAAGCTTCTTACACCCCTAACAGCAGATTGAAAGGTTTTATTGGATTGGTAAGCAACAAGCAGGCTCATTTCACCTATTTCTCCTTTCATGAAGAATTCATTTTAAAGAATTTACTTTTATTTGAACAATGTTGAATTTGATTTTGAGCTATTGTCTGGGTAAGAGGTGGGAACAGAGGAAACACTAGTAGAGTGCCTAGTTGCCATGCAGCTTTAGTGTTTCAGAGCACAGTAGGAGACAAGTATCTGAGCATCTGTGCAGGACTAAATACTTTCTGTACCTCTGCTTAACTTGCAGTATTCTTCTCTCTGTAATTCCTCAATATTTCAGTTCTTTCTATTTCTCCTTTTTCTTCCCTGAGTAAGTTCTGTTTAAGGTAGAACTGCAGTTCTGTCTATACTGCATCATAACTGAAGTGAGGAAACACTTCTGAAGTACCTACCAAATCGGTCTTCACTTTTTTTCCTTACACATTAACCTCTGTGAAGAAATTTTAAAGGAAACTTGAGGTTTATTCTGCTTTAACTCAGTCTTTAAGAAAAGGAAACCAAAATGGATTTATGTACTAAAAAGACAACAGACATCCACACACACCATGATCTCGATGAGAGGAAAGCAATGGGTTGTGTAGAAAGCGTGGATGTGCCAGCCAACCTATGCCTACTTCCACTTGTTCTTCCTTCCCAATCCTTTTAGATCCTTTGGCCTTGTGTGCCAACAGCACGTAAGAATAGAAGCCCAGAAGGAAAACAGGGCTATTTGTCTAACAGGCTGCCCCTAGAACCTTGCTGGTATGACACGATTAAGTGGCAAATGGAGAGCACAAGGACAGTGGAAATTGTATTTCAGTTCATTTCTCGCAGCTTTATTTGGTGTTCTTTATGATGTCTGTCCTAGTAAGGGCAGAGTGTATCTAATCGGAGCTAGCTCTGGCTCTGCAGGACTGGAAGTATTTTATCTTTACAACTGAGACAGAAAATAAAACCAGATTTTCCTTTAGAAAGTTAACATTGAAGTATTTGGTATTTTTTTCTATTACAAAACACACTTCATTAGTGCTAGCTGTTATATACGTGAGGAAAGACGATCTGCTGCATGCTTAGAATTGTGCAGTTTTAGGTAATAATGTAATTAATGTCATATTTCCATTAATGTAGTCTAATATTTGGCCATATTAATCCAGAAAAGTTTGGGGTTTTTTTCTGCATGTTAAGTGTCACTACTACTTAGAGTGTGCCATTATTTCCTTAGACACTGATGATGCCTTTACATTGGTGGTCTCTATTTTACCACATTTACATTGTGGAATCTTTCCCTTAGCTGATGTAATGTGTTACAGCACATTCCTGTGTCCCATTAAGGGCAGCAAAGTGCACATTCAAGAGGTACATTCAAGTGCCTCCATATTTGCCAAAGCTCTTGTAAGGGCACCCATTAGCAGCTATATGTTAGGTCAGTACATGGTGACTGATTATACATTTTAGGGGAAATTGGACACACTCACCAAAGGAGAACAGTGAAGCTAATCTAGAGTATAGTAAATGGTCATGTTCACAGGGGGATGTACTTTGAAGAACTATGGGTTATTATGATGGTGTATGATTTGCTTATTATAAATATTATGATTTGCTTATCTTAGAATATAGTATTGTATTCATGCAGAACAAGCCTTTTTTGGTATTTGTCTACATGGTGAGACAAGGAGGTTTCTCATCCAGCTTCTTATGCTCTGGTTGTAGAACTAGAAGTAATACAGCTGTGCTAATGCCATGGTATGCCATGCTAATTAATTCTGTTCATTAGCTGAGACACAATACTTTACTGATGTGTCCACCTGGCACCCAGGACCTGAGCTGACGCCTCCTGAGCATCCCTACATGGGATGTGGCTCAGAGGCTGCAAAGAAGGGCTGCAATGCTTACTGTACACACCCTTAGAAAGTCATTCCATTTTGGAAGGGCTTGAAGAGGTATTTGGTTTACTTTGCAAGCAGGTCTACTATTTTCCCTCTTCAACAATTACAACTTGGCCTTTCCTTTCTAACTTCCTTTTGCAGCCATCAGATGCTGTTGTTTCAGTGGTTTCACCCTTTCTCCAATCTGTAGGTACTGAAGGTCTGTGCAGAAGCCTTTAGAAACTCCGTGTGAGGGGACTGCTATCCACCCTGTCAGAATGTGCTTTACCTACTCCTTTCCCGGAGGCTTTAATGTCAAACTCACTGTTTTAAATCTTTGGGAACTTGGCAGTACCAAGTATTTCAACTCTATTGGGATGCAACGAAAGGGATGCAAATAAGAAAGCGCAGAGCTGTTAAGCAGAAATACTAAGCCACGTTATGCTGAAGATGTTATCACAGTTGCTAGAAATATATAGCCCTGCTCCCCTTATGAATTACTGACCTATAATTACAGATCATGGATTTGACTTTCTCTTTTCTCCTTTGAAAAGTTTAGTTTGCTGCAGCAGCTGGAAGGGGAGTCCTTGTTTTTCCAAGTACACTCAGTCTAACATTCAATGTGCCATCAAATGCATAGGTATATTTTGTATGGTTTCTCTCTCCCCAGGCTGGAGGTGTGAGCTGCACTATAATAATGGTTAGATCTGAAGCAGCCTTTGCATGCCTCATTGTAAGTAATTTTGCAATTACCTAGGCTCTTCACACATAGCTTTTCCACGGCTGGGCATACCCAAAGTCACCAGGATCTCAATCAGCACACCCAATAAGTGGATTTCATGGCTACAGTACGAAATACTGAGGGAGGCACTTTTGCCTGGAGCAGCTGGCAACCTACACAGACTGTACAGACACAGACCCCTTCAAGAGTGGCTAACTTTAGTCATTAAAGCCAACAAATGAGTCCACAGAGATTTTTCAAGCTCTTACTTTAGTCAATAATGGCAAGAGGATCCTCCAGAAAGGGATTTGTCCTAATCCATAGCACAGAGTAAGAGAGAAAAAAATGGACGAGCTTGTTTTTAACTATTGCCTGCAGAGGAAAAGTGGATAATAAGGTATAACAAGCTTGTTAAACAGCTGAGATGAATTTAGACCTCAATTTTGTGCATTCTTATCCATCCTCCTGCAACTATGACTGGTCTTTATAGGAGACCCAGTACAGGCTTTGTCTCTGAGAAGCTGCTGGGGCAGCTGAAAACACCGAGATAGCTAGGCAGCAGGTGAAAATTGAGGCCAACCAGTGCTAAAATTCAGTCGCTAGCTCTGTCTCCGTTAGCCAGGTGGATGTACCTATTAACATGTCTGCCAGCAATGGATTGCTTTGTTGATTCTGGAAATTAGTGGGAATTATGTTCTTTGTCTTCAGTAAGCAGGTTTTGTTGTGTGTGTGTGCTCATGCTGTGAATAGGCAGTGAGTGGGTGGCAGGTAAAGAAGTGGTTCAAGCTTGACGTGCAGGAGAAAAGCAGAAAGAGCTCCAAAAAGAACTGTGATACAGAAAAACTTGTCATGCTGAATGTGTCCATCAAGACAAAGTGACTTGGACTTACACAGAGGAAGATGGAAAGATTGTTGTGGCACAAAACGTATTGAAGTCACAAGCACAGTACAGAATGAGTCAGATTGTGTGAGTCAGGAGGGATCTGGTACTACAAGACTCAGATGTACTCAGGAAGAATCAAATTATTCAGCATCTCTCTATGGCTTTCTGTATCTTATTACAGTATTGATACTTCTCTCCTTGTGGCGTATGTGTTTCTTGGGAGAGCTCAACTCACTTGATGGTTTGACACAATAGACACTTAATTTGTTTCCCTGACATGACTTACCACTATTACTTTTCAGCACACATCCATTTGGCTTCAGTTCTGCACCCTGGGATTCGGGCAAGGATTCTTCTCCATTGGAAAAACTGCGTCCATATCACGGCATCTGCATAGTGCCTGGGTATGTATCAGAAATAAATGTTCTGATTTGAGAATAAGATGTTCTGATGAGACAGAAGGAATCACAGCAACAAGTCTTAACGTATTTAAAGACAGACAGATATACACTTAATTATTGGGGGTGGTAGAAAAGTAGCAATTTGTTATAGAACTGAATCCATCAATGAAAATGATAAATGTGGCACTTGGGATTTATATAGTATGTAATGTATATAAAGTCATGAATATATAGCACATATGAAGGAAAAGGTAAGAGAATCCTCTTTTCTGAACATTGTTTTCTTTAGCTGTTAATGGGGATTTAACCTTGATATAAGAATAAAGTTTATTTCAGAAGTTTTCATCCTATTAAAAAAGTAGATATGTTCCATTTCCCCCAGAAATTCAGTGATGTGTTCGTTTGTACTCTATGACATAGCTTGTCCAGAGGTTTTTACATAATAATACTACTACAGTTTAAGAAACTAGATATTACACAGCATTTTTTCCTTTCCTGATTTTAGAAGAGGCTTGTTTAAATTTCCTTGGCTCCTGTTAAAGCATCATTCTACTGCTCCTAAGGGTAACTCTTTGGCAAAAACACTTGTCAAGAGTTTCCACTCCCTTCTGCCTTCGCTGCTGTTCAGATAGCTTTGGATTACAGCAATCACCTGTCTTTGTGTCACATTGAGAACCAACATTATTTGACCTGGAGTTTAAAAACCCCATCTTTAGAAAGAAGGATGTGCATGAATTGGAACATTAATATGCTGGCAGATTACGTTCTCTTTGTGCTCTTTTTCCTATTAGACTGTCCCCAGGAGTCATATCTTGGTTTAGTTAAATGCTTTTGAATATTTCGTGCTGCAAGGTTAAAGTGAGAAAGGAAACTTTTATCACTGTTGTGTCTGGAAAGATACATCCCAGAGGGATAATTCCGTATAGCTTTCAAATACCCTAATAGCCTTAAACATGCAACACAAACTGAATCAACTTCTTAAAAAGCTTGTTTCAAATTGTGATGCACATCTCAAAAACATCCTTGTGATTTGCAGCCCACTCAGCTGTGAGACAATGCCAGGCAGAACTGCAAAGTAAAGTGAGATACCCATCCATGCCCTCTATAGCTGAGGAGCAGAACAAGGAACAGTCTGCACGCAGTGACAACAGCTCTCCTCTGCAGGACTGGCATGTGGGTTAGATGGCCTGAGTACCCCTATGACCTGGTGATTTCTGATTCAGTGGCTTTACTGGATCAGTTCTTCACCACCAGGATTTAGATCCATCTACCAGTTTACTAGCCCTATTCCCCTCACTGAAACTGAAGATGAGTGTGAGGCTTAGGAGCTTCCCCCTCAGACCGTTGCAAATAGGCAAAAGGATGAACGTTGTGCTCTCTTTATTTCAGATGCAAAACCTGTTATTTGGCCATTTCCTTGTACCATGGCCACTGAGACCACAGCTGCTGCAGTGCATTTCTCTCTTATTCTTCCCCGGTGCTAGTTTTACAGTGGCTGTACAAATCTGGCTTAGTCAACCTCTCTTTCCTGGGAGACCAGTTTAGCATCCACAGGGATCCGTATTTTGCTTAGCCAAGACACCTTCATTATCTGCTCATTTGCAAATTGTGATCCACAATTAGATCTGAGCTGACCCAGAACTCTATTGATTCACTCTGCTCATACTAAATGTTAAACATATCTCATCTCAATGAATATCTGAATGTATGCTGCGATTCCTTCAATAAAATGAATTTCAGCATCAAAGAGAAATGACTCAAATCTGAGTCAAGTTGTTCTCCCAGTACAGCAAGCTGTATTTAAATGGGTAGCAATATTAACTTCTAAATGGCATCTGAAATAGATTAGGTAAGGACAACGAAATTAGGAAGTCTGATGTTTTATTTTTCAATTCTATTTAAGGATCAATGGCTAAAGGTTAATGTTGCTTGAAACAAGGAAAGCTTAGTGATGTCTGGCAGGATAAAGGAGGGACATAAAATGGAGAAGACCCAATAACCTTGAAACAATAACCTGTTAGGAAGATTAACACTGGGGATTGGAAGTGAAACAGGACAAAATAAACTTTAGACAAGGAAATGAGCAGAATACGCCAAATGAGCAACATGCATAAAGGTAAAGATGAAGAAGGAAGACACAAAGAAAGGAAGCGACAAGTAGCCTGTAAAGAAATAGGATCACCATCTAGCTTTACTTTAGTGTGCACTTGTCTATCTTCCCAAGCATTGCTCTGTATGGAAGCTGTTGCTGCTGAATTTTGAGGAATGGCTCTTCAGCGTTGCTGTTTCTAAGGTAACACTGTGTATAAACCTGATTAGTCTCACGTTGGTATTCATTATTCTGTCTTCTGCTGTTTGAAATGATTCAACCATCCCAGAAGAGAAAGGAAATGGTACCCATTGTCCAGATTAATGAGGTGTCTGGGAGCCTATGTCTCTCTGGTACTCATGAGACTTTGAATCTTAGAGGATGTTCAGAGCCTTGGCTCTTAGCCTTATGTTATCAGTAAACAGAAGAGAAATACTATAACATTTTTTCCCTATACTGATAATATCCTACTTGAATATCTACCTTGCCAGTTCTCTGGAGGATATAATGCCTGATGAGTTAATACTGGATAGTTTGCTAGCACTAATAAATGGCCTATAGAAAAAACTCTGGACTTCTTCTCAAGGCATAAGAGTTGCAAAGTTAGGACTGAAGGTTTCCAGGCTCCACAGTCCAAGCTTCTTTGGTTGCCCTTGCACTACCACAGTATTGATCAGTAACTCTCCTAAAACTTCAGGGTGTCCTGTTAGCTGTCAAGCCCTATGGCTCTGCTGTAGTGGCTCTTCATCAGAAGATGCTATGCTTGTTTTCTTTTGGTTGACTATCACCATAGTTTGAAATTCATTGTCTTACACAACACACATTGGGACTGAAGTCTCAGATCTGATATGAAGGTGATTAACATAGAACTGAAAGGGAAACGTGCAGGTAATACTTTGCGTGATTCTTATATTTGCTAATGGTTTTACTGGCTCACTAGAAAAGGGAAGGTGACCAGTCAGGCTGACACTATTGCATGTACCTCCAGGCTTTGGTCATAGTTATAAAGGTACAAGGTCTAAATGACACTTTATAGATAGAAAATAGGATTATCTCTTGTTACGGGCCTGGTGGAATAGAGTTCAAACCAGAATACAGGGCATCTCTGGTCCCTTTGAAGAAACATTTATTCACAGACCTAAATGAGCCTTCCTATGAAGAGTGAGCTGCTCCCACTGGCTCTAAAGAGGTGCTTTTCAGTTCAAGGTGTACAGGTCATCATTTTGTCCTCAAGACGTGAGAATCAAGGCCTGTGCATTTTGCCAGTGATTCTTTCAAAAGCAGTATACAATGCAATGCAGATGGTGCTTCACAGTGACAGGAAAACTGTGCTCAGTGGGAAAAAGCTCATCTTCCTGAGCATATCTTGCACTGCTCTAAAATTTCCCTTAAGATCTTCAAGTGTTTTACAGATATGAACAGCTCACCCCTACAAAGCAAGATGGTTCCTCTCTGCTGAAGGAAGTACAAAACTCTACAAAAATCATAGTGATTTAAACTTGAATCACAGAATCACCAGGTTGGAAGGGAGCTCTAAGATCATCAAGTCCAACCCATGCCCTGCACCTCCACTAAACCATGTCTTCGAGTTCTACTTGTCATCAACTTGTTAGCGTTTGGCCCCGTGCTGTACCAGGAACCCGCTGGAGGAAGATCAGGAGGCATTATGATGTCTTTCCAAAGGAAATGCTGTCTTCCCTTCCACCCTTTTGGGAGCATTATGTAGATTCTGCTTGAGAGATGTCGCATCTTTCTCTGACAACAACTGCAATAATGTCAAGAGCCCTGGAGTACTTTAAAGCCCGTTTGAGTCTGCTCTATGGTATTCTGAAGACGTCTCGATTGCTACCATAGTTTGTACATATTAACTTGAAGGCTTTTTCTGCAGACGTTATACATATTTATAGCAAAGTGGGTCCTTTTCCTACCTGCCTGCTCTTGACATTTTAAAAACGCAGGCTATGGGGAAAGTGTTTTCTTACTGCATCTTCCATTAAAGAAAAAGGTGAAATACAGGAAAAGGAGTTTCTGTGCAACAGCCATGCTGTTGTAAGAAAAGCAGCTGATGGTATTGCTCGGTTGGAATTAGGCTTCTGAGATCTCAACTCTAAGATGAAAAGTGGGCCCAAAAGATCAGGCTTAAAATTAAGTATGCTCTTTCATAAAACCAGCTCATTTGACTAGTGCTGTGTTTCACTGCAAACTGTTTGAGTACAGTAAAGTACACGCACAGCAGCAAATACAAAATGCCCCAATTTGAATCACAGAAAGCTAAGTGTCATGGAAACGTGTGAAAGCACCTCCTGAGGAGCAGAATGAGCAAAAAGAACAGACACCCAAATCTGAAGAGCTGAACAGCTGAATGCACCCTTGGAAACAGGCTGTTTTCTGGCAGGGCACACAGTAATTCTGTGGATAGCTGCTTACCCAGTTACCTGGGGGGAAACTTTTCCCCTTTAATTTCCAAGATTTGCTGCTGAGTTCAGATGTGCTTTAATCTCGAACAAAGCCACCTCAAAGCAGCTCAGACAAATCACAGATCACAGAATCACCAGGTTGGAAGGGACCTCTAAGATCATCAAGTCC
>JBAFWW010001673.1:4580-14812 GCA_036873685.1 Agapornis canus
GTTCTACTTTTGGGAAATGATTTCCTTAGGGTTTTACCTTTCAGTAGGTACTTATCTTCCATAACAGAGAAAAAGGTGGCTGGAAACAGATTTCAGGCAGACAAGGGGGCAATAGAGAGCTATAGCTGCCTTCTTCCTGCATTAAGAGTGTGAATAGATTATGTGGACATATGCATCTGCACATCCCATTTCCATTCTCATATTCATTTGGCACTTGGATCCAGGGCTGAAGCATATCTTATACTCTGCAGAGTGCTATTAAGTTTTATAAGACTAGAGATCTAAGTTTAACAACTCAGATTTTAATTCGATGGTCAAGAAATGCACAAGAAAATATGTGAGCCCTATCCTCTGTCACCTCTGTCTTGACTCATAGCTGCTTCCTGACTTACTCGCCTTAGGTGAGTATTTGCTTGCTGACCTACCCACCACTGGTTTTCAAACAGTGCTCTTTGAACCCTTAGGCTCTGTGTGTAATAGCTAGGAAAACAAAACCCACTGTCTGTGGATTTGAATTCCCTACCCAAAGTTTGCTGCAGTCTTAAGAAAAAGAAGATACTTGGGATCTTCAATCTAAAAATTCTGATTTAGGCTCTAAGTGATACATTCTTGAGTGATGATATTTTTATTTAATCCTCAACATTTTAGCATACTAAACAGATCAGCATTTCATAATATTCACTCTTTCACCAACATATCACAGAGCAAGTTCCTTGAGTGTTATCTAGAATAATAATATTTGCCCACGTCATTACCTCCAAGTAGGACTATTCATCCAGTATCTCAGAAAGGAAAGAAACAGTGTACATTACCCCTTCAACTCTGTGTTCAGCCAGCAGAATCAAGGAAAGTGATCATTCTCTGTATTCAGCAGCTGTTAGACCACATCTAAAGCACTGCTTACAGTTTGGGGTTCCCCCATATGGGAAAGGCACTGATAAACTGGAGTGAGTCCAGTGAAGGACCACTATGGTGACAAAGGGAAATAGAAGAAATACTTCTCCATGAGGACAACTAAGCAGTGGAGCAGTCCAGAGAGGCTGTGCAGTCTCTTTCAACAACCTTGGAGGTTTTGAAGTCTGTGAAGCCTGTATACTGTGGGTACAGCCCTGACCAGTCTGTTCTGAACTTCTGAGCATGATATTGGGCTAGAAGTATCCTGATGGTCCTTCTGTCCCAAATGACCCTGTGATCATGATTCTATGTGACTGGGTTACCTGAACCATAATACAACCTGTACTGAATTTGTCAGTCAATAACAGTAATATAATCCTTGTATACTCAGGTTTTCTATACAGAGTTTAAAAGAGACTCACCCAGGCTAATTCAAGGCCTGTTCTGCTATTAAGAAATGAAAACTAGTGCTGACACAATGTTTTACAAAAGCTCATATAGTGGAAGTTGAAGTCTTACAGCTTCATACCTACAGCTTATGTCTAGAGTCCAGATGACAGGTTGCATAAAACTATATCTCAACAGCAGAATTGGCCATCTCATCCTGACTGAGCTACAGCTAGCTGAAAGTCAAAGGCTGCAAATTTCAGCTGGCTACATATTTTTATGAGGTGAATCTCACCTTCATGGTCAGATGCTTTTTGTGCTTTGACTTCTGAGAAACATAGCACTTAGAGAAGGTGGATGACCGAACTTCTCTGGGGACAATTGCTGCAACAGCTTCAAGACATTGTCATATCATTGTAAGGTAAAATAGCTAAATAATCTGGATTGGACTTTGAATCTTTTCAGTTATTTTTATTCTGTTAGCCAGATAAATATTAGTCAGGTAATATTCTAAGTTTCCTCTGTCTGGTACAAGTATATATTTTACTTTCCCATGCCAACAAAATGGTTTATCCCTCAGGGCACAAAGATTCCTGAAGGAGAATGCTCATTGTTTTACTTATTATTGTTCCTTGAAGGTTATACTTTAAACTTAGTAACACTGTTTTCACTAGGGAGCCTTATGGAAAGGCTGTCTTGACATTATATTGAATTAACTTAATCTCTAGCCACCTTATTTAATCCCTTTCTTCACTTTGCCTACTCTTGTTTCCTCTCTTCATTGGGCCATAATACTTCTTGGTAGAAGCAGGGTTGAATTTTTATTATCATTTCATGTAAATGTTCTCTGCTGTATGTCCCAAACTTTATTTTATTTCAAGAAATATTCTATAAGTACCTTTGGTTTTGTTGATGAAATTGGGAGTTTATTATATATGTTTATATAAAAAAAGGTAAGCAAGAGTTTATAATGGAATATTCTCAAGACAGTGCTAGCAGAATTAAGGGGAGCTCAGTCTATAGTTTTCTTAACCTGAACATTTTCTAATAGAGTAATATCGATATCAGGATGTGCTAATGAATTTTGTTTGTAGGCAGACAGATATGCTATGGTAGAGCAGGTACAGCCATCTTCCTCTTCATAAGCATCTTCCTCTTTTTTGTGTCTCCTGAAGCCTATGTAATCTCTCTCCCCATTAATTTTTGCCCTTATGGGAACATATTTCTTGCTTTACTGTTCCAAGGACCACTTTGATAATGCAGCTATTCTATTCATTTGCTTTTCTAGTTTTTGAGATTTTGCTGGCTTTCTGCTCTCCTGATCCTCCATGCCAGGCTCCTTTTCCATCTTCTTGCAAAGATGAACAATCTGACAATGATATTTCTTAAATGTGCCCCAATTTCTCTGTGTGTACATGTACATGCAGGTGTGTTTGGACAGAAGGGGTAAAGTAACTAATTACCAAGGAATCTTCTTTAGCTGATCAAAGGACTTACTTATCCAAGTATACGTTAAAATCTTACCAATTTCAGTAATAATGAATAAGCATGTACATATGCACTTTACTGAATAAATATAATACTAAAAGCTAGGCTCAAACTGAAGCACACTATGAAGTGGGAAGGAAGGGAAAGGAAATGGCACTTATTTTCTTACCTTTTATGGCTCTCTCCCATGCTGTTGCTGCTATCCACTAAAGGGAGTGACAACAGCAGCAGCTGCCTTCAGAACTATGAGAAGAGGTAATAAATACTGTTTGACAAGCCAATAGTCTAAAGGTAACCAGAATCAGATCTGATCTGTCCTTGTTAAATGAGATCATTTAATGAGGTTGCTTTTGAGATGAGTTTTGACCATCACAGCTCCAATGGGTGATGGCAATTTCAGAAAAATCCAATGCAATTTTCAAACATCATGATGTTTTTAATCACTGCAAAAACTCTTAACACTTTAAAGTCTAAAGCTGGTGATCTGGCATCCAAGTGATACTGCTGATGCCTGGAAACAACCTGGATCTTGATTTATAATGTCCAAGTGTGGAAATTGGCCTACAGGTTAATATTGTTTGTCAGAATGAGTTAATGAAAATGGTTCTCTTGGATAATAGTCAGTTCAGATTTTCACAGACATCAGCTGGATACTCACTGCCTATTGATAGAGGAAATGTGTCTTGCTTTCTTCAGGAAGGCTTGTTAGCTTTTAAAATGACAATTTGTTGATTATAGCAAAGAAACCACTTTCAAAAGGCTACTACTAATAATTTCTACTAATAATAGATGAAACATTTTTGCTGAAGGTAAAACTCAGAAAAGCCGGCCATGTTGTTAGAGGACTTAGCCCTGGGCTTGCTTCTGTTGTATGTTCTCACTTGTGGAAGTGAAGGATGTGTGAGAACTGAGGACATCTACAGAAGGCACAGTGGTTTGCAGCACAACAGCTAACACTGAAGATACATCTGGGATTGAGGCACTGATGCTGCCATGCTCAGCTTGGTGAGATGGGTTAAGGCCTCCCCAGACCCTTTCTCATAAATCTGGGGGGAATTATAACAAAATGCTTGAATTGGCCAATAAATGGAGCCACATACATCTCGGGAGGATTTTTGCCCTAACTCTCAACCACAGTAAATAGAGGCTTTCTAGCACCAACAACTGGAGAATTAGCTCCTGCATGGAAGAACTGGGGTCTTTTCCCTGTAACTGCCACCCTTTTTGACAAAAGGCAGAATAGAGAGGTTAGGGAGAACTCTCCCCCCTTCCACAGAGATGACAGGCATGATGGGAAGGAGATGTTGATGTTGCCATGTCCAAAGTCACCCTGTGTCCTGGGTTCAGCAGTAGCAGTCATTTTTCCCTTTCTTAGTAGCTGGTGCAGTTCTGTGTTTTGACTTTCGGCCTGGGAACAGTGCTGATAACACTGATGTTTTTAGTTGTTGCTCAGTAATGTTTAGTCTGACCAAGGACTTTGTGAGTCTCATGATTTGCCAGTGAGGAGGGGAAGACAGGAGGAAGCAGGGACAGGGCACCTGACCCAAACTAACCATAGAGGTATTCCATATCACAGCATGTCATGCCCACAATACAAACTGGGGGCAGTTATACTCAGAAGGGTTAGATCACTGCTCGGTCGGGCTGGGTATCGGTCAGCGGGTAGTGAACAGTTCTATTCCCTTGTTATCTCCCTTATTACTGGTGGTAGCAGTAGTGGTTTGTGTTATACCTTAATTACTGGACTGCTTTTATCTCAACCCATGGGAACTTCATTCTTTCAGTTCTCCTCCCCATCCCTCCTGGAACTGGGGGGAGGAAGGCAGGGGTGTGAGGGATGGAGTGAGCAAGTGGCTGTGTGGTTCTGAGTTACCTGCTGGGCTTAAAACCATGACAGTTCTTGCTGGGCTGGTGTAGCTGCTGTGCTTGGAGCTGGAGTAGCTGTGCTGCCCGTTGCTTTGTCATCAGATCCAGGGACGTGTTTTTCTTTTGAAGGTGCTGGATAGTGTTGAACAGGGCTCTGTAAGCAGAAGCCAAGCCTCAGTACGTTGCCATGATTTATCCCTCTCTGGTATGATTAGAATGACAACACACCTTATTTAAATGTTTTACTAATTTTTCTGGATTTTGCACTTGTTCGGTGGTGAAATTCCAAAGCACTGGAGGAGCCCACTGACCTAGATATTTGCACATACTATCCCACACACCCTGCCTCTAACGACTGCCCAGCCTCAGGGAAAATCTCTTGGTCCTCCTGTATCATCATGTAACCATAGGCTGAAAGCCAAAAACACAGCACTGCACCAGCTACTAAGAAGAAGAATGATTGCTACTGCTGAACCCAGAACACAGTGCTTAGCTATCACTATTGCAAATGAAAAAGTACATGCTGTCCCTTGACACAATACATAGATAGGTGCCTTAAAGTGCACAACTTCCAGTTTCTCTCCATACCTCCTCATGCCTATGATTTCTGGGTCCCCTGGCATCATTATCAGACCATTTTACTGCTTAGCAATCATGCCTCTGTCTCAAATTACAATCCTAATCCCCAGTTATCATATCACTGCACTATCTACTAACCTTTAATGGTTCAAGTTGTGCAAGAGGTGTGATCAGCAAGACTTTTTTTTCTGAACTTGGGAGGGTGGTATTTCCATGGTCTCTCTTTTATGAGGTCTGGCACTAAAGGGCTTGTGGAAGAAAGAAGAGGCATATAAGATGGAAACTTTACACACTATTGACAAGAGCAGAGGATGCAACAGGCTAAATTGCTGGGCATCTTTGTCTTCTTTTATGTTGTGCAAATTATAAAACCTTGGGTTTCTCTCTTTGTTTTCTCACCAAATTCCTTTGGCCATTGAAAGAAAATACCTTTGTCTACTTTCTATTACTGTAACAGACAAAACCATCTTGGTGTTTTCCTGGAGCACAGCTGAAACTTACCAAAACATTGATAATTCTTTTATCATTGTGAAAAAAGTGGCTCTTTTCCCAGCCACAAAAAATCATTAAGTGAAGAGACGATGAGCAGCGGCAATTCTGTGATCCATACTTCCCAGAATCTTACATGATCCATGACTGATATGAGAAATAATACTTGTTACATTGTCAGAAGCAAACAGTTCCAATATGAAATGAAAGCAAATTACTTTTAAATTCTATGAGAGAAAGCACTGGAAGGGAGGCCCTTGTCATTGCAAAGAAGCTGCAGCAACAGACTGTAGTGAGAGGAGGCAACGCTTATTTCAGGACTATTGTGTACATGATCCTCACATGACCACCTAGATAGTGTTTGCATGATATGCTCTGATGAGCTTCAAGCAACTATAGTTGACTACCAGTGTGGTCCCATGACCTATTTCTTTATTCAACCTCAAAGGTTTCTTCTCTGCAGACCTTGGTGACCTTCCTTCCTGAATTTACCAATAATCTGATAATTATTTAGTAATCTGATAAATGGACAAAAAGACACAGGGTCTACACTATTTTACAACTCATAGTGATGTTTATATGTAACTAGATCATTGACAGATCATGTGGAGCAAATCAGGAGGTCATGTTTTCCTTCACTCTGTACAGACATAAAAGGAAACAAATTAAAGGGCAACAATACACCCATCCTGGTATGCCCATAATATGCTTCTCTTTTAAAGTCATGTACTTGGAAGGTAGTTAAAATGATCACAAAAACTATGTGTGGGAGGCTGAAGAGGTGGAAGTGTGGCTTCTGAGACTAAAAGAAAATGAGTGTGGCATTTGGGCTCGCCCACAGTGAAAGGTGAATACCAATCCAGACCTAGTCAGTTTGGTAGGGACCTTAATTGTTCAGATGACCATTTTCCTAAGGTGCCTGTATGAGGCCCTCCAAAAAGAAATGTCTGCATATCTGTCATGAGAAAAGGAGAAGGCTGGATCCTGAAAAATTAAACTGCCCAAGATCTTGGGAATAGCCTAGAAACCATTTTAGAGTCTGTGTACTCTGTATGTATATTAACTATGTAGTAAGGTGTTTCTGATTTTAATCTACTGAGGTGCTTTGGGTGTGTTTATTTTACCTTTCTGTCTATGCTACTGAATTTGGATGAAGCAAAACATAATGAAAAGAGAGTTCATGTTATCTTGTTTATTATGGTGATGTTTGTCTTAAAAATAAGATTTTTTTTTTCATTTAGTCAGATAGCTTATTCCCTCTGTGTAAAAAGAAGTGATTTACAAAGAAAATTAATTTTCACAGGAAGTTGTATGATATCAACATCTGTTCAGTGATACACAATGAAACAAGGTTCTAAGATGTCAAAATTACACAAAAAAAAACCCAAAAAATGAGAGAAAATTGACTTACTTGAAATTTCCAAACAACTCAATTTCTTTTTTTTGTTTTTTGCAAAACAAAACGTCACTTCTTTCCAACCTTCTTAGGGTATGATTCATTCATACTTTAATCAAGATCATTAGCACAGAAACATTTCAAAATATTTTCATTTTGAGGATTGCATATGTTTTTACTGAGAGAACACCTATTTTAAAGGAAAAATAGCTGATCAGATTCATGGTAGTATAGGGAATGGATTATTCCCATGTTTATATTTTATCAGTCAGGCTAACGTGCTAGAGTACTTTGCTGTTAACTAAATGATCTCTCCTAGTATTTGGAAAAATACCTTTTGAAACCATCCCCACTGATGCAATACTGAGGATGTATACCAAACTCAGCTTCTACTAGGACTTGTTCTATTTTAAGCAAGTTTAGGAAAAAAATGTCCTTTCCTTCCTTACTACGTGTATTATAACCTGACTATATTTCTACTATATGAATTTTAAACTATGCAGTAAAGACAAACATGCCTCTGAATTACAGGATACAGCACAGAAGAACTTGGCAGAGAGTCTTTGAAGTATGTATAATTTCCTGTATAATTTCCTGCTTTTTTTTATTCTTGAAAACTGCAGTAGGCATAGTCTCCATATGCTGCTTTGTTCCATATGCAGGGCATGATGTGTAATTCCAACTTCTATTTAGTGATGTTCTGCTAATAAAGGATAATGAGATACCATAATATAGCAATATAATTTATGAATAGGCATCAAATAAAGGTTTGAAAAAGAAGTAAAACAAACAAGTGAGCCAACAGTAGCAACAACAACAACAACAAAAATTTCCTGCTTCTACAACTTTGCTCCCTATAGTCTGCCCTTGAAATTAAATCAAAATCATGGAAAGCACTAATATCAGAACATTGTGAACCAGCTGTTTCTTACAGCTGACTAATTAGTCTGTATACCCAGCAAATCAAAAATATTTGTTACTGCTTAGGCAAAGTAATCCCACAGGAATTTGCATGTCATTACAATAAACTTTACTGAAATAAGGGAAGAACCTCCTGCTTGAAGCAGCAGCTCTCTGAAGGCACTAAAGGGTGCTCAAGAGGAGAGAAGACCCAGCCCATAACTGATTTGCAGCATTTACTCCTATCATCACCCTACTTGCTCTCCATTGATCCTTTGGATTAGTGGAAGCAAATCTCCAAAGCCCCAAATATCCCCTTGCTCCAGTCTTTTTTCTGCTTTCTAAGTTATGTTAATTGAGGCTGGAAAACAGAGGAAAGAGAATGCATGCTAACTGGAAGCTGTCCATGAACGCATCTTTCTGTGACCCTGGCAACATAATTTAATGCTTTCCATATCAAACAAATTTTTGTTATCTGACAAAGGTCTCAAGTTAATCCCTGGCTGGAAACCTGAAAGTGACAGAAAATTATTTGATATTGCAGTTTATGTGTCTCAATTAGAGTGCCCATGACTAGCTATACCTTTTTCAATGCACATCCTTGTTCGTGCACATACATTTTCTTCTTTAATACACCGACTTACCCACTTACCCATACTGTAAAACATTCCCCAAAATTTGTGTGGACCTGGGCTTATTTTTGTATTCATAATAGGGTTGAACTTGGAACCACTGCTACATCTGTGGTTTAGGTACCTCCAGTGAAGCTGCTGTGATGAAGGGGTTGCACACAGTTGTGTCTAGACCAAAAAACGGGCCCACTCCTAGGACTCTCCTCTATCCCAGTACCCTGGCAGGTGAAAAGCCTGAACAGGACAGAATATGCTGAAGATCTCTCCTAGCTTTTGGGAGATGGAGGTGAGAGAGGGAAACCAAATGGTGTTTTCCTTTCCATCCCATGTGGACTGATTATGCTCTCCCAGATCTGGAGAGCGGAAATAAACCAGGTCCCACAGAACTCAGTAATTCTTTAAGTTCTGGGCTGGTTTGTAAACTCTGGGGCTAATAATGCCTTTTATTCTACATTTCTATAGAACCTGTCAATGTGGTTCCAGTATGTAGCTGAGACTTCAAGGGACAAGTGAAATGCAAATTTTCTACACTTATGTTTATAAATGGTTGCTCTTTGATTCAGAAAAGGTTACAAAATAAAACATATCAAGACAGAAGTACTGCAACCAGAAAATAAATATCTTTCCCAGGTTATCTTTAGTGTTTCTGCTATGTATTTCCAATCCTGTTAAATGACATATTATTTTGTTGAATAATTTCTGCTCTGCTTTTGTTCATAAAACTAGTGTAAAAGAAAATAATCTTTGGATCTTATTTTTAGCCCTACTGGGAATTCTCATGCTGCAAAGGAATCACTATTTTTCTCATTTGGAACTTATCTATAGCAATTTGGAAAATCATTTTATATGAATTTGAACATTGTATTAACAGAATGAAACAGCTGCAACACGATGAGATCAGTTTAATGCCTTTAAGCAGCAAAGAATAGTTAGAAGTAGAAAGAAAATAAATCCAGATATAAGACAACATTAAAAGATTGTAATAGAACAAATACCCTTGTGAGATGGACATGCCATAATTTATAGTCAGGATATCATTGCCTTCATTTACACAAAGTTCAGCTGAACAATAACCAGTAGAAAACATCAAAAGGTTAGTACAGTAGAGATTAGATGGATCCTTTGTAACAAAACAAGATGCAATGTGGTACCTAAAGAACAGAATTTTAGAAGTAGTACCGCAATGTGCATCGTATTTTCAGAACTGATGTTGATGCAAATATCCCTATATAGGTACAGCTAGTTCCATTAAACACTCCATAATCAAAGGACATGTTACTCCTACTGATGCAACTTGACAGGATTTTTTTTGTCAAAATGCCATTGCATCAGAAAATACTGTTTTGCTAAAATTCTTCTAATGCTATTAAAATAATAAGGCAGTCTTACAGCAGTGGATATTCCCTGCATCTAAGTAAGAGTCCTGGAAAATACTTACTATACTTTGTTCAGACTTGCTGGCTGTAACATGGAGTCTTCAGCCACACATGACTTGATCTGATTGAGAGGTCTGTCCTGGGCTTAGCAGTAGCAGTCATTTTTTCTTCTTCTTAGTAGCTGGTGCAGCACTGTGTTTTGACTCAGCCTGGGAACAGAGCTGA
>JBAFWW010001673.1:14912-29886 GCA_036873685.1 Agapornis canus
TGCTCTGCCAGGGAGGAGAAGAAGCCAGGAGGAAGCAGAGACAGGACACCTGACCAAAACTAGACAAAGAGGTATTCCATACCACAGCACATCATGCCCACTATATAACCTGGGAACAGTTACCTAGGAGGGCTGGATCATTGCTTGGTCAGACTGGGTATCGTTCAGTGGGTGGTGAGCTCTTGTATTCTCTTCCCTTGTTATTTCCTTTATCGTTATTATTATTGGTGGTATCAGCAGTGATTTATGTTATACCTTAGTTACTGGGCTGCTCTTATCTCAACCCGTGGAAGTTACATTCTTTCATTCTCCTTCCCATCCCTTCAGAAGCCAGGGGAGGAAGGGGAGGGAGAGAGCAAACAGCTGCATGGTTCTTGTTGCTGTCTGGGCTTAAACCATGACACCCTGCCAGACCCCTGGTCCAGCTGAATGTCTCTACTGAAGAGCAGGTGTCTGCAGCACCTGAACTGTTGCTTTCTGTCTGCACCTTTGTGAAGGGGACCTGACAACACTAGTGCAAAAAACATGGCAAGAAGGTCAAAGTTTTAAGGCTGTGTTCACAGACAAAGTTTATCTAAGTAATTTTGTCAGAGAGTTGTAAACTGTAAAAGCACTCAAGGAAAGCTTTAGTCGATGAAAATCAAGCGTAAATGGAATGTAGCACTAGAAATAAGCTCAGTTGCTGCTGGCTTTCAAATGTGGTGAAGACATTTGACACCTTACAGAGAGCTCTGTCCTGCAACAGAGCATCATTAATGTTCAGTGTCTTTCTGTGTAGGGATGCATGCACAGTACAATTCAAAGGAAAGAGCCCACTTCAGTATCTTTGCCACTTTTACACAAAGATTTCCAGGTTTAAAATAAGACATTTTAGCTTATATTTCTACTCAAAAAGATTGGTTTTAATTCAAATGTTTTCATTTCAAAAGACTCTGTGTGTTTTTATTTACAGAATGAAACATTGAAACAAAACAGTTAAAATAGCTAAATAAAATATTTCATTAAATCAATCCAAGGTTTTTGCTCAGTAACAGTAAACTGCAACTTTTAGGATACTGTAGTTTTTTTGACAATATGAGCAAACCCCTACAAAATAGAGTTGAGAAAAACCATTTAAAACTATCTGTACAGTTACAGATAGCAGAAATAATACAAATTAGATACAGTTGCACATTCTCTGGCAAAAAAAAAAAAAAAAAAAAAAAAAAAAAAAAAAAAGAAAAACATACTCGAAAAAAAAAAAAAAAAAAAAAAAAAAGAAGAGATTGATTATAAACTTTTATTTGAATGGAAGGAAGAAAACAATCTTCAAATTAAAATTTGTCATGCAGGCAAGAAAAAGAATAATGCAAAAAATGGCTCTTGCTAGCATGACCTAGACCAAAGAAAATAAGAGCCCTTCAAAGAAAAGAACAAACTGGTCTTCTACATTTGTCAAAAATATTCAAGAACAGAAGTATCTATTGACTGGATGATGAAACAAAATCTGATCTCTTCTTTTTTTCCTTCCATAAATTATATCAAGAATATCTAGAGAATTAGTCTAGTTTCCCCTTCTTTTGTTTATCTACATGAAAATGAACAAATCAAATAAATACATTTGCATAAATAATTAAAACATAGTGAAGAATTTTTTTTTTCTTTATCCCTGCTGTCTTCGGTATTCTACACATTTTTTTTGTAGAGTCCTATTCCACTGTGGATAAAAAAGAACCCTGGCTGAATAGTACAACCAGCAGCGAGAGGTTATTAAATCAGTAAATGAAGAAAGAGCACAAAGAATAAGGACACCTTGCAAACAGAATTCTCTGCCTCCAGAGAGGAAATGCAGCAGGGTTGTTTGGCTTAGGGGATATGCATATTATAGAGCACATGCTTAAACATAAAAGGCAAGTGGCTTTAGTAATGAAAACTCTCATATAAAGAAAGCAAGAGGATCAAATGTCACGTGTATCCTCTAAGGAGCATTCAAAGATCCCGGAGCTGCAACACGTGTAGCTGTCTTTGAACTTGTCATTTCAGGTCTGTATCCTTCAAGACGTAATAACTCCAAATAACAGTTCCGTCGTGACTGTTTCATTAGTTTCTAATAAAATGGTTGGAGGAGACACTGGCAGGAGGAAGAATGACTTGCCAATGGAGCTAGGCATGAAGTAACCAGACAAACATGGTTATTGAGGTTACTTAAGAGGTATGCAGGCAGCCTTCTGCTCTTCCTTTCACTCTTTAAATTGAAATGATAATAGAGAAAAGCTGGAAGAAAAAAAAAATAAAACAAAACAACACCACATACAAATTATATTGTCCCTCCTATCATCAGAGAAATCTGTAAAGTGACATATGAGGCTGTGTAAGGAAGAAAGAGAGAAATGGTAAACATTTTATCTTTTCAGTTTCTAATTGCTTTGAATTGTTTTTACTGCTTAGAAAAAATTCAAAGAATCTAGGATTTTGGCTAAACAAATGTTTTCATGACTTGCATTTACTTTCTGAAAAACATGATACTGACACAGACACCCTGATGTGAAAATTTTGGAGACCTGCACATTGGGGTTTCAGTTGCTTTTGTCAGGAAATTGACATGATGAAGTCTCCAGAAGCAGTTCTCTGCAGATGGAATGGGAGTAGGACTCAAGCTAAGCATCTCATTCCTCTTTCATTTTTTGCTTTCAGAGGTGACATTGTGGTTAGTCTATTTGTAATATTCAAAGAGGGAAAGGACTTAAAAGTAGAATCAGACAACTGAGTACTTTTTATTTCTCAAAATAGGAGGCATGAGTTTTTACAAGTGTATTAACAGAATACTACTACAAAGAAAAGCAACCTGAAGCCATGAATATGCCAATTACAGCATTCAATAGAAATATTTACTTTCCCTTAAAGAAATGCCTGGAAGATAAGGATATTTTTCCTGGAAAGTTTCCCCATGGCTGGTCACAAGAAATATGGAAGTGCATTATTCCAGGAGGAGTTCATACAATTCTAAAGCACAAAAGGACACTACTTTGATTTCCATGGCTCTGTCTGACTCTCTGGGAAGAAAAGTGGTGCCAAAAGTCATCTCAGATGATGAAGGCGAAAGGGACTTCATCTTAGGAAAGAATGGGAGACTAAAGCTTAATGTAAAAACATTTGGAACTTGTCTATTTGGACACTGAGACAGTCAGTAGATAATTTTAGCATAAAAACTAATGTTAAAAATCTTTTCTTATTTTTTGATGGTTGTTCCAATACTTGAATGCTATATGTTTTAGCAAGATATTTATTCTATTGCCCTTAAATCTTCTTTTGCCATATTGCCGCATAACCACACAGAGAATGGAATATTCCTAGCAGTGAGAATCTGTCCGGCTGCTCAGTTGAGACAGTTTAAGAAGACCACAGCTCTCTACCATGCTGCTCTGGGTTATTCACAGTATCCTGGTGGATGAATGGGCTGTTTTCCAATGGTGTAGGCCAGCCTCTAGAAGGACACTGTGCAGCCACAGGTGCTGCCACAGGGGAAAAGAAGATCTCTGCCATCCCCTACTGCTGTGACAGTTAGTGATTCCAGTGCATCTCTCCTCATACCTACCTTACAGTTTACAATGTTCCATGTTTCCTCCTTTCTTTTGTAGAAATATTCCCTAAGCTGAAGTATTCTTCTTTTCATTTATATGTGCCTGCTCATTTTTTCCCAAGTTCTTTATATCTTCTTGATTTTATGTTTTGAATGAGATCAGAGGGAAGATACGCACGTCTTTATAATGTTGGATTCTAATCCAACATGTAGGAATATTAAGTATTTTTAAAGTTGGAAACACTTCAGTTATGACCTTCCCTCTGTAGCATGTTATTGCAAATACATTCAAGGAGTTTACAGTAATGAGAATATTTTCATTTTTGGAGGCCAGTTCAAAGTAACATGTCTCACTGGTAAGAGGGAGAAGTAAAAAACACTCCGACAGTTTGTGAAAGAAACATAGAAAAAAACCCCAAACATCAGTTTATAGTTAGGGAATTTAACAGAATATGGTGCCAATAATGCTGCAAAAGTATAAATTGTTGCAGTTTTGGGGGAAGGCCACAAGTGCCTATGCATTATGAGGAGAAAACTGTGAAGTTCCTTAAAGACTTTTTTGATTCTGAAGAAAAACCCGCCATGCATTTATCTGTGCTAACTTCTGGAGCAGTAACTAGATACAGTACTTTAAGGTAAGTTGGGTCGGATTTTTTTGCCATTACTAACATTCTGTCTAAGTCTGACTTTAAACAGCCTTTGGGCATTTAAGAAGTGACATTTTCTGGCTAAAAATCAATTCTCATCAAGATCTCCTTGGCTTATGTACTAGAATCTGTACTTTCAGGCTCAGAGGAATTACTGAGAATTTAAATAGGGGAACAGGGAAAAAGGGACATGAGAAGAAGCTCATAAGTCCAGTGGGAAAATAGCTTCTTTTCCCCATCCACTAAACACTACTGGACTGTGAGAGAAATAATGAAGCCAAAGGAGACAGGAGAGAAAGCTTATGGCTAAGCAAGATAAGGTTCTGTCCACTGAGAGCCAATTTAGGTGAATCTTCAGGCTGAATCTTTGTGACATTTTGTTTACTGAAAGCTGCTTTCCAATTGTCTGATAGGAAAGCAAAACAAAACCCGTCTACTGCTGATGCTATGAGAGGGATGGGTACATCTGGCTCTTTCTAGGCAGCATCACAAGAGGAAAGTGAAGAATCAGCAGATGTCAGAGTTGAAATGGCACAACTAACCCCACACCTTATCAGGTACAGGTTCAAGGACAGACCTGGAGTGCATTTCCAGGAGTTTCTTGTCACTAGATCAAGCTCTTCCTCCACTATGAGCCCAGATGAGAGAAGCTCAATATAAAGATATACAAAGAAAGCAGAATTGGAGGAGGTGCTGAAATTTGCTGTCTCCTGTGTGATGAGGATTCAAAGGCTTCATGGCCAATATCAGCTTCCATTTAAAAAAGATAAAAAAAAATCTTGAACTCACTTGCAATTTCATGTATCACAATCATCAATGGAAGAAAATGTCACTGGTCTAATTCTTAATTCAAGCATAGTGAACATTAAAATGTAAGAGGGACGCTAGATATCATACATGATAATTCAGATATAACTATGTTCATATATTTTCATATAGATAAAATTACTTTGTCTGCACTTCCACTTTAAGAAATTATGGTGGACATTGTTCCTATGGTTACTTGGAGGTAGAATTTAGAGACAGCTGATTTCTATAAAAGGAGCAAAAAAAAAAAAAAATAAAAATCACAGCAACTGGAATTGTCTGCTGTGTTAAAAGTCACTTTGCACTACAATTTTTATTGGTTAAGAGAATGCTGAAGATTTTTTGTCTAACCAGGTACAGTGTGACTAATTAAATATTTTAGATGAGTAACACAGTGTAATTAATTTTGTCAGCTTTTATCATTTTGCCCCTCCTCCCCCCAAAGGTTTGAGATTTAGAATGTCAAAAAACATCAAGAAGATTTTAGAACAGCAAAGGACAGAGCGGTCTTAAATGTGGTCAGAAGAGAATAGCTAAAAATAAAACTTGCTACGTGTTGCTGTCTGTGGTACTAGCTGATCCAGATCAGAAAGAGGTGGATTTGGAAATATTGGCCTATTATAGAATGCATTCACTGATCACGTGTTTATAATAATCCATGTTAGTTTTTTCTTTCATTTCCCTTTTTGCCTTTGCATATATGAGCTAAAAGGAAATCTGGAATAATTCATATAGGCAAAGGAGTTGTTCTTCTTTTCAAAACTTAAAATAAACTAATCTTCAATGCAATTCTAGTGGTTAAAACCAGGACAGGTTAAAATGTTGTTTTACCTGGCTGAGAGTAGAATGTTTTGTCAGGCTGATATAACCTGTTTCAGTGAGCCAGGTCAGAAATAGACTTGATGATGTTTTCAAATTTTTCTGCTCTCATTTACTTTGTCAAAAATAACTCAAATAAAAATGAAAATATCTTGTTTATTTGGCTAAAATCTTTTACTTTGTCCCCATGGCAGTTCTGTTTCAAGGAAGTTTACACTGATAAAAAACAAGCTTTGTTATGTATTTCAGGTAAAAGTACCCCCAGAGTCAAGTTGGAGCAAATGTTTTATGTACTTTCTGCAGGGTCACAGATCAAAACATCTTTATTATCACAAAGTCTGGTTCTTATTACATGATAAAAAGCACAAATAATATTACCTATTTATTTCTGTATTATATCTATTACTTCTGTTAGACCTGCAATTTATATTTTAGAAACATGATCAGTTATGATTTGGAAGAAAATCCAGTGGATAGATAAAAAAAAAAAAATAAATTTATCTTTTTATATTCAGATTTGGTTTTCATATCACTGTTCTTCTTTCTGTAGGTTTTCCATTCTATTTTCCATTCTGCTCTCTTTTTCAGCCTCATTGGATTATTTTCTTATTCTCTATTTGCTTGCCTAGCAGGGGGAAACAACGACGAAGCAAAGCAAAGCAAAACAAATCACTCCTCAATGAACTGAAAAGCCAAAATGTTAGCATTCAAGACAAAATGTCAAAACTGTGATATTTGAGTAGGTTTCAAAATTAAACAAAAGTTACTTTGGTTACTCTTATAGCTCTGAATGACTGATGATCTCAATATTCATTTATTGTCCCAACGAGCAGACTAATAATTAGCTGAACGCATTGCTCATACCTGAGTATCCAAGTCTGACTGTTCTGAGGGAGTGAGATGACTTCATTTTGCCTTAGCTGAGGCTACACAACTGCTTTCCTCATATTGAAATGTTATTTCTAGTTCATCTCTGGATTTACACTGTCATTCAAAGCAGTCACCTGGGTGACATTTACTGTCAGTATTGACCATGGACACCCAGTAAAATGTTTAAAACATGGTGGACCAAATCTCATCACTAACTCAATGTTCCCATAAAGTGTGAGTGTCAGAGCACAACAGCACTCGTCAGTATAACAAAGCTCAGTCCCCAGGTTCTGACAAGGAAACAAAAGTCTACACAGAACCCACATGCAACAAATTTATGCAAATGCACCAATTACAGCTCAAGAATTCAGGAAAATTGACTTGAACTCTCTTACAAATTTCCTGGGTCTTTTCTTTTGGTCTGAAGGAGCTGCAGTTCTTTGTCTTTCAGAAAAATGTCTTGGGGTATGTCTGTCAGCAAAATATTGTCTATTAAAGAACAGGCAGGATCACCTTTACTGTGGAGAACCCTGAAGTAATTACTGGGACACATTCTGCTATCTTCCTTATATTTCCTTTGGACTATTCAGAAGGAAATTTATACTGAAGAGGAGTTGTAAGAACCAGAGGTTACTAAAAAGCAGATTCTGCCACCAGTACTTAACTAATTCTCCCTTCTTATAGAAAATTAATGTGTTAACTCTATAAGTGGTGTAAACTGGAATAGTTCCATTATTTTCAGTAAAAAGTATAGGTGTATAACAATTACAGATCATCCCAGAAAGGAAACTTGAAGAGTAAAATATTACAGAAGACAGAAGGGAAAAAATCTCTTTCTATTTCTGACTTAGGATCAGAGTTTTTCCAATAGAAAATTTTGAAGGAAATAGGAAAGAAATTCATTAAGATTTAAAATGTGCCTTATGTATGGCACTTATTCTACAGTAGTAAGAAATTTCACACTTCCCATAACCTTTCACTAAGTACGATCCTTTGGAAGGTAAAGGAAGAACAGATATGTCATAACTGAATGTTTGGTACTCAGCAGAGTGGAACAGGGGGTGGATTACCAAACATCTTACAAATCCTACCAGTGAAGAATGGCAAGAACATGTCATCATTCAAAATCACCTGTCTACAAGCACACATCCTGCATTAAAAAGACTTCAAAAAGGAACCTTAAAGGGAGCAGAAAATGTTCAGCTGCGTAAATGAAAGCTCAACCTGAGTTTAATAAGGTTTCTAGGTAAAAGCTGGCAGATTTTTTTGTTTGATAATGTGAACCCTGGGTGTGAATTTTTCTCAGAAAAGTCAAACTGCTCTCTACCACTTACTTCCATGAGAATCATACTTTGTAAAGGTGATTTACTGGTTTTTACACCCATTCTGATGAACATGAAGAGAGAAAAAAGCAAACCTCAAACCCTGACAGTGTTGAAAATGTTCCAAAGCCAAGACTAGTTATTGTACTTCTTCACCCGCTACCAATTAATATTTAATCTGTACTTGGATAAAATGTCAGCTAAGCTGTCCAGAAACATCTGGATGTTATGATACCTAACATATCTAATAGGCACAGCTAATGAGCCCAAAGATGGGGAATGCATTATGTGGTTGCTGGTACAGCCTTCACCCAATGAATATAAATGGGCTTTCGTTGATCTTTTGTCCTACTAAAATGTAATCCAGTTTATTGAACTGGTGAATTGCATTAAACATTTTGACATTATTTCCTTATAAATCTAAGATAGTGTCCTTGTTCTGTTCTTTGTCTGTACATACCACTAACCAAAAAGAAAGGACAAAATCCGACAGCAAAGAGGAATTCCAGACCACTGATGTTGATTTAAATAGGAAATGTTTTTTAAAGCTCAGAGAGAACACCACATATTTGCAGAAAAGTGCTAGGGAAAAGGTGGACGGATGCATTATAAAGGACATCCTTCATTCTTAGAAGGGCATGCCTTATATGCTTGGAGAGCAAGTAAAGGAAAGGTTGTAAGCAAAACTCGGGAAAGGCTTATGTGTCTGAAGAATTGCCTACTTTTCACTAGGATATCATATATTTCATAGTTTATCATATATTTACAAGCCTCTTTTCACAAACTGAAATCAGCATGTCTACAACAACATGAAATAAGTATTTTCTTATTAACAGTAGTTATTTTACAGTCCATTTTAAAATGCCTTAAAAATAATTAATAAGCTGGCAGTTATGAACATGGCAATAGAAATACAGCAAAATTGGGGTTTCATATTTATCATGGTGTCTGCTGCTTCTGTGCAAGTGACTGAAAGTATTGAAAACAGCTGTACCTAAGAGGCAAAACATAAGCTTATTCTCACTAATTCTAATTTCTTCTATATTCAGCTCACAAAGGACCCTATTTTGTTAAGTAAAGGATTAACTGTATTTGTGGTGTCATTGTTTACTGCACGTATGCTAATATAAACACAAAATAAAGGCTTTGACTATCTGGATTTATAATAGCCATAGACGATACCTAGATTTGTTTTCTAATTCAGAGCTTATGAATTTAAAATTTTTGACATAAAACCTTTCTAATGATGAACATTTAGAACATTTCAGAGGCAGATTTTATTCCACCTACTGTTTTTACTCTCATATTGACCTATGATTTCCTTTAATTTTAAAAACACATACATATTTCCACATGATAGCAGCAAAATAGCCAAGGCAAAGGCACATTACAGAATTCTTGTCTAACATATCTGAAGCAGACATATGCATCCCCAGGAATCAGACTGCAAGAGGAAGAAATGTCCTCACAACTCCTCTGAAAGAATAAGGAGGGGGCTCATCACAAACACCTGAATCCACCCAAGTCCTTTCAGCTGTAAACTTGTTTCCATCAGCCTGTGATCAGTCTTCTGTGTATTTTCTTTTCCACAGCCATTCCTTCTGCAGTTTTGCAGGATATACAGATAGCTGAATATCAAGGGTAATGTTTCCATTATTTCTTCATTTTACCACTCAGATCCTGTTTATGTGAGCCTCCCAAATATTGTCAGACTGTGGTTAAGAGCAAGGTATGGACAAAGATTTAGTGAGGAAATGGTAGACAAGAAATGAATCCATAACCTTAACTAGGCTTATCCAAGAGACAGTTCTCAGGGATGAATGGAAAATATGGATTTGCTTCCAATATCAAAATGCTGACATTTTTTTATAGAAAGAACGTTTGCTTTTACTGCATTTTCTTGTTCAAGATATTTTTTTTTTCCCCCTTAAAAAAAGGGTCAGGAAAAACATACAAGTACATATTTATTTGCTTTTGGGGTTTTCAGTTTTAGAAAAAAGCATCATTTGTTCTAAACCCCAGATCCTTACAAAACAGAATTTTGACGTAAAAAAGCCAAACCACCTGATTCTAACATTATTGCAGTTTTCCATACAAATGTTAGTATGCATTGTTAAAATAATTTATTACACTTTCACCCCTATAAATACCAAATAGAATTTTCCTAATGTCCAGACAGGATCATAGAAAGATGAACACAAACTTGGTAATTTGTATTGTATTTAGTAATTTGCTTTATAATTATTTAAGGTTTCAGGATATCTTCAGGACTATGAAAAACCAGTTGTGCAAGTTACTGTACAGCAGCAGAAGAGAGAGATCCATGCATCAGAGAGGGGACACAAACAAAAGTCACAGGAGCTGAGTGAGCTAGCAAATTGCTGTGGCAAGAAAAGCAGCATGGCTCAGAGGAGAAGCAGAAATTGCTGCTTGCTTTTCAGATAACCTGAGAAGAGGATTATGTAATTCAAAGAGAAGCAAATATCTGCATAACCTGTTTTTGAAAATAGAAAAATAATTTATCTACTATTTTTATGAATAATCTGTTTTGAAATCAATTAGACTTTGGGTATTGTGATGGGTATTGATGGTTCTGACATTACCATGTCTGCTATATAGGCAAAAAATTAAGGATTTATAAAAAATAATAAAAAAAATGGATAAGATATGAAAGGAAGTCACATAACAAATCTTTAATATCTCTCCAAATACTAGAATCCTTAAATGATCTACCCTTGTTTAAGATTAGTTGTGAAAATTTAATATGGGAAGAAAATGAAGTCTCTTGGATTAAATAAACTTGGAGAAGTTTTTACAAAAGCTAAGAACAAGAAAGGAAAAAAATTGTTTAAAAATTACTGATGAGCTTTTGTCTGTTTACAAACGGGTCAATGCACTTATTCTGCACCTGCTTTTTTTTAACTTTGCTTATGTAATGTAAATATTAAGATTAAATATTTTAAATTATTTTTTCTCAAATGTCTGTGGGTGTTAAAAGTTCTCAGGTATTTTTAGTGAAAAGGAATATAGTAGATATTTACTATGCCTGTCTTTGTAGCACTATACTAGATAGATAAAAGAAATAAGCTGGGGTCCAGTGTTCAATATTGAATAATTTGGTAGATGGGAATATATTTTTCCCTCTGAAAATGTAGGAATCACAAATATGTCTCTATAAGAGACTGCTTTGGAGCCAAAAAGGGATGACAGCAGAAGCAGCCATCTTCTGTCAACATCATCCTTCATGGATTCAAGAGGTCCCCAAATGAAGATCATGTCTCGATATTGGCTACCATGGCTCAAAAGGAAAAACAATAAATTCACATTCCAATATGTATTACAAAAACTGGTGATGGGAGACGAGAAAGCCAACACGTATGAGCTCAGCTCTGTGCTGCCTTTATTAGATGAGCATTTCCCCTTTTTGGCATTGTAAATCATAACCAAGGGAGGCTTTTTCACCTGTCAAGATAATTCAAGTGAGAGAAAAGTTGTTCTCTTTATTTCACAGAACAGCAGAAGCTCGAATGAGTGGGATGTGACAGGAAAATCATGCCTTTTGAGTGCAAGTTGTGGGCTTTTTTTTTAAGAGCCAGCCTTCACAAGTATTATTAAGAATAAGAATATTAAATTACCAGAGAGCAACACTTTTAGAAACCTTTCTAAAAGAATAGCTTGCATCTATACTTATGTCTGGGTATTTTTTTTTCTTCCTTTTCGGAATGATTTGTACAATATTGCAAATAGTACATATTTATTTTCTCTGCAGCTTTTTGCTAGTTGAAAATTAACTTTGGGATGTCTCAAAGATGCAATGTCATCTTCAGATGTTTAAATTACAGTAATTACAGCACCTTCTCACAGCTTGTTACTGTTTGGTCTTTTTTTCTCCTTTTATTTCTATGTTGTTTACTTGGCACAGAATTTGCTCATAACACTAAAACCTACACCTTAAACATGGTAAAATGCATCAGTTTTTCAGCCTTTCCTGCTTGCCAATTGCCATTTGGGATGCAATGCTCTTGTTAATTTCTGCTGCACAACATATGGATAATTTCTTTCTATTTCCATTGCATTCGCTATTGTAATAACGGCTGATAGTTCTGCCAGATAGTGTTGCCACTTGTCTTCTTTGCATGCCTAATATGACATGGTTGTTCTCTGCAGTATAGCTAATGAGCTCTTAGATCATATTTTAAACATTCACTCACATTATTTCAAGGGTTAATAGCATCCTTTGAAAAGTTCTGTAGGTGCTAATTACAGCTGGCTCTGTTTTTTGATAATTTTTGCTTATACATTAATATATAATTCCCACTATGGTCATACCCTGCACAATGAACCAAATGCTGCAGGCTACTCCAGATACCCTGGAATCTCAAATATTTCATATGCTTCACCTCCATCATTGGAGGTGAAGGTCAAGGTTGTTGCTGGAAGGATTTTGGGTGAACACGTTTTAGCAGGGTGGTACAAACCACAAGGTGACTTCTGGGAGCATGTGGAAGCCCAGGTAATAATGAACCAGCCTAGAAGAAGGATACATTGAACAACATATTGGCTGAAAAATCAAACACAGTGCAGCAAAGTCCAGAGCTGGTTGCAGATGCCTACCTGCATAGTCTTTGTAAGTAGCCTGTGCTATTTCCAGCTGCTTCTGAAGAAACAAATGTATATGCTGCAACTTTTGAAGGGAAACTTCACACAAAAATCACTGGACAGCCACCCCAGCATAAGTAGGTGGTCATGGCGCTGGCAAGCGTACTGCATGTAAAAAGGGGTCTGCTACTTGGAAGAGTAGATGCTACTATTACCGTGCTAGCAGGAAAACTGAATTATCTTGATGGCAGTTAAGGTAACAGGCTCCAAGCTCTGGTTTACCTGTTTGGTTTGGCTACTAGATTGTGGGTGATACAGGTTATAAGGACTACGTCACACCCCCAGCAGGCCCAAAGGCTGACTCCAGGACCGGGAATTGAGCTAGGAACCTTATTCTATCCCCATGCAGCCCATGGTAGCCCATGGCAGTGAAATGCGTGCTGCAAAAACAAGTGTGTGTTTTTGAGGGAACGAGGGCAACCACTTTAGTGGAACAAAATTTGCTCCTTGATAAACATATTCACCACCACAAGCACTGCTTCACATCCCTGACATGCAGGCATGCCCACAATGAAATTCATTGAAATAAGTTCCCATGACTGCTCAGGAGCTGGTTAGGGTTAGAGAAGAACACTGTGGCCTTTGTGTCAGTCTCTTGGCCTGGGCATAGCCACCACAATTCAGAGTCTTCAGACAACCTATATGCCCCGCTGTCAGCATAATACAACAGCACTGAGGTACCTGTGCCTCAGTTATAACCACATGGAAAACCACTCTTCTGCAGGTGCTGCGAAGTATCCTCTTTCCAAAATTGTGTGGCCAGTGAATGAATGGCCATCTCAACATGCATGTAACTTAAAAAGTCATCTGTAGGTGCAGCCACAACAAAAAGTTTCAGAGAGAAAAAATTACAGGAGTAATTTTAGGACAGGGTCAAAATGAGAGAAAAATAGACAAGTTTACAAGCTCTAGCAAGCAATAGCTGGAAGATGTTGATGGGTGATAGATGGAAGAGGCTGAGGTCAACTGCCAGCCAGTTTTATTAGCTCTCCTGAAAACTCACCAAGTGCATTCATAAACATAATATTTATAAAATATTTATGTCTCCTTTGCACAGAGAGCCTGTAACCCTTGCAGGAACACCCTCTGCCCCAACCCTCCAAACCTCATTCTCCATGATTTTCAAAAGAAGTCTCAGTAAATAAGCAAGACGTTTGGGCAAGAATATCCTTCCAGATAGCATGGATGAGAAGCATAGACAATGCCAAGGAGAAAGAGCTGCATCAAACCTAGGAGAGCCTCTGGAGAAAGACTCTGGCAGATGCAACCAAGAGTGTTCTATGGAAATGGAACAAAAACATCTCACTGCATGTTACAATGCTAACTGATGTGCTCCTCCCCACGGGAAGAGCTTGACTAAGGTGGCTTTTAGGGAGAGCACTATAAAACATGGACTTTGCAAAATGGACTCCATTCACAGATGAAACCCATGCCAGCTGGCTATAATCCTCAGCTAAGCATTCATAAGTTCTAACAACTAATACGAAATTAGTCTGAGTAATTTATCCGGAAGTAAATATCATGTATGTTTTTTTCTCCTACTTACATCTCTATGCTTATGGAGACCACCCACCTCCTTTGGAGAGAGGCTGGTTTTTAAAATTCTGGTGATTGTTTTTCTAACATTCATGATTTTGCCTCACTTTTTCAGAGCTAAACCTTTTTTATTTTAAGATTTTATTTTTTTTTTCCCCATTGCAATTTGTCCAGCTCCACTTGTACAGCAGCAATTTCATGGACCAAAGCCTTCCACTGGGGTAACAGAATATGTGTAACGATTTATATTGAGTTTCCATCATGTTGTACCAGTTGCCACATATGAATGAATTTAGGTTTGCAGCATTCCTGTGAGGTAGGGACACATTGATTTTCCTTTATTATAGATTGGGAAACAAAGACTTTAAGCAACAAAGCCTCAGTCAATCACGGAGCCAAGAGCAGATCCCAGCTTTCACAAAGCTGGACTTCTGTTAGTTATTGCAAGGCTATTTTTCTACCTTCAAGATGGTGTTATTATTCAGATAAAAAAATAAAAGGGACAACAACGTTAATATCAGATGGCCAGATGTATGCATGGACATATATTTAAGGTGGTTTCTATAATCTGTTTATTTTGAAGAGTGCAATATTGCTGACAGACTTGATATGCAATCATTTTGCAGGAAGTTGAGTGGAAATTTTGAAATATTTACCTCTGGACTCTATTAACTTTTTTTTTTTTTTTTTTTTTTTGGCCAATCACAATCTCAACCCATTTTTTTTTTCATAGGGGCATATCTGCGAGACTTTTC
>JBAFWW010001673.1:29896-41937 GCA_036873685.1 Agapornis canus
TTTTGTTTTTTTTTTTTTGTAATTATTTTGGAGTAAGTTTGGTGGAAATTTTTTAATTTTTTCCTTTGGATTTTTTTAATTTTTTTTTTTTTTTTTTTTGTGGTATTAAGTATCTCAACCATTGTTTTTTCAATGTGGCAATTACTTCTGAACTTTTCCTTTCTGTTCTTTGGTATTTCCCTGGAAAGGAAGCCTTGTAACCCTGAGCTACAGTTAAAAAAACTACTGAGTTCCCCACATCTCAAAGAACTAAAGAATGACAAATTGTTTCTAATAGTAGCCCTATTAGCCCTTTTCTTTTTTGGCTGTGAAAAGGCTAGTTGTACCTGCAGTGAACTGTATAGCTCAAGTCAATTTTAATAAAATGTTTGAAAGTTAATTTCAGTCATTGAGATCCTGAAGTTCCAAAGTCATTGTATTTTTTTCATTTAATAGGCCCCTTTGTGATTACTTCTTGACAATTCCCCCTGCAAACATTTTCTAGGAAGTATTATGTGTTATAAGTGAAAAGTCAGAAGTATTTCTATTAACTTTTGTAAATCCTTGGGTTTTATTCTCTTCTATAGCTTTCCTCTTAAGTGTTAATTTCATCCAGCCTGGAAATCAGCAGCTGAAAACAATATGATTTAGTAATATGTTTACACACGTCCTTATATAGGTCAAGAGTTTTCTGAAATGCTGCACAGATATTGACTACGTTTAAACACCTAGTGTTCAAACAAATCCTTGATATTAAAATGCTGTATGCAGAATGCCACATTTCTACATGAAAATATAGTTTTATAATAAAAAGAGAAATAGAGACAAAAGTGAGAACAACAGTTTGCATTTACCCACTAAGGAATTCATGATCCTTGTAGCAATAAGTTCAGACTATAAGCAGTTCCACCATGGGGACCAGCATGAAGAGAAAAGCAGGGGAAAAAACAAAGCAGAAAATAAGAGGCTGAGAGAAATCAGTCAAATGCACCCTGTTTCCTATTTTTTCGAATAAGTAAACTACAGAACAGCAGATTTCTTTTATCAGTTTCAATCATTAGTGTAGCAGCAAAAGACAGGCAAAATGAAAACTGCAGAATGTTTGAAATGCAGATGTGCAATTAAATGCACCTGTTTTGTATATTTTTTTTCCCCAGAATTAAATAACCTCACACTAGAAATCTGTGGGCCAAAGTACTGTGGTCAAACTGTGACAAACAGGACTAGAGTCCTGGATCATGATGGTTATATGTTGTCATCATAACATTACAATAAGAACTATGGACCCCTGCAGCATATAGATCAGCTTCAGGTACGGGCAGAGCTACCTAGCCACAACCTAAAACACAGATGAACTAGTGTCAATCTGGTCTTTTATTTAGAAGATAATACAGAAACATATCTACCAGTTATGAAGAGTTCCTGCTATTCTATCAGACTCAAACTGATTTAGTGGTATAAAATAAAACCACTTCTCAGAATTTCCCTGGAAAAAGGTCCTGCACAATAAGGCTTCTCTTTACAATACATCACACTAGTATGGGTGTCGTTGCTGAGCCTACTGGGAAATTAATGAGAAAATGGGTCACTGAGCCAAGCACTTGCTATAAGCAGATACTCATTAACAAGATAGTATTTCACACTATCCAATGTTTTATTATCATAAAGCACTACTATGAACTGCTGCATTCTAAGAACATCATTAAACCTGCAAAACCAATCTCTCCAAAGACACAAAATGGCAGAACTAAATCTGCTTTTGCAGCCTTAGTATAACCTCATCTTTACTACCTCTGCGTATATTATTCTTCAGCTGCATGGTCATGATCAGGATCATGATCATGTTTTGGTCTCCACCAGAACTCTCCCCTCTTCAGAGAAGGGTTAACACTTGACTCTTAACTCGATGTTCTCTTTTATTCTGTTTTAGTATCCAGGATTTTTTTAGGGTGCCTGAGTCAAGCCCAATCCTGACTCAGAATTCTTCTTTTCAGTTTGGCTGGGTTATGGTGCTCACCAATGTGCTATCTGCAGTCACTGACACCACTTTGCATATCTGTCAGCTGTTGATGGAAATGATCAGAGCTGGCTCAGGCTCCCTGAGAGCTTAGACCAAATTATGTGTCTCACAATGCTGTTTCACAACCCTTGTTTTAAGGATCAGTGGCAATTCTTGAGAGGCAATGCCAAGCAATCTAATTTTCTGTCAACAGTGGCATCTTCTACCTTTTTCTGCCTCCCTGCTTATCAGAAATGGTTCTCCTCAGCAGATATCTTGCCTCCTTCAGTGAGGTATGAAAAGGCAGCTCTAAAGTTAAAGGCAGAAACAGAGCCCATGCCACCAGCTCACAGAACAGCAGTACTGACTGTTTCACTCCCCTTCACCTATCCTAGGAAATGTGCCATCTCATCCTCACTCTCCCATGCTCTCCAAAAAGCATATCCCTCCTTCTCTGTTTCAGGTCAACCTTTCACTTCCTCTATGCATTCAGGTCTTCTCCATTCAAAACAGGGTTGGCTGCAAGTGTTTGCATGCTTCACAGCTAGGGTAGCAGCTTACTAAAACCAAATCCATAAAGTTCAAAATGCAAGAGAAGAGAAAAGAAGGGCATAATGAATGAACCTGTAAGGGAGATGATTTACTGACCTCTACACAGGCACTGCTGAGTATCCCTTCCTGTCATTTCTGTGTTGTTCTTGAAGGGGAGTTGGAAGGGACCAGAGTACCTTAGAAAACCTTGACCTGGAAGGGGACACTGATCCCATTGCCAGATCCCCAGTCCTGCCTCCTACACCAGCTATGGGCAAAGTAGTTAAACTCTTCCTTTGTTATCATTTAATTTCTCCCACCATTCTGCTCCAGGTAACAGCTAGTAATTTCTGCCTCTATGGTTGTGAACCCAAAGGGGTAGGAGAGATGCCATGGAATATGAGACACATGGAAGCAGTGGCTACCTGTGCAAAACTGGAGTCTGGAGCCTACTTTTCATGACATAGAAGCTTTCACATAAAACTAAAGATTTAACACCTTTCTCCAGGACAGCCTTTGCCTACTAAAGATTGACCTTTCTGTTCTGTGACCTGTTTCTTCCACTGCTTATTAACTTCTGCAACAGTTGAGCAGGGAACTGTGATGATCAAGAGACCCTTTTTGTGTTTGTCTCAAAACAATTAAAAAAATAGAAGCTTATCACTTGGGCAAACAGCCCAGGGGCAGAACAGGGGATCCTGCTGCACCAAGGTGAGGGATGCCTTCCCCTGTTGTCTGCCCTGAGGCCGTAAAGATTAGCTGCTCAGAGGCAGTGACTGACACTGAGGCGCCTGTCAGAGCACAACGTGAACTGAGTCTGGAGGCTCTGCAGACACCCCGCGAATGAATATCACATTTGGGAGGGTTCTAAGAGAGCCTGACCCTATAAAAAGGAATCCATACTGCAGCCAGGCCTGCATTCTTTCACCCTGGACCTGTGTTCTCACTGACTGCAAAGATTGCGGCTGAAAATACAGGACTGCAACTCCTCATATGATTTACCTATTTGCTAATCTTACATGCAGGAACATGCACTGAACATCGACACAAAACCTGGAATATTTTGTGAGCCTCAAAGAAAGCTTTTTCTAGAATGAGAACATGAAAAACATTCACAGAATTCTGTAGGAAATAGTTTTATTAAAACTTCAAATTAAGGTACAAGAATGATTTTAGCATGGCACAGTATTGGCTCTAGAATTCTGGAGAAGTTGAATGTAATTACTTGTTAATCTTTAGCATACGTACTGTGAAATGGACATAAGGACCCTCTGAAGGTTTAACTGTTTTTTTTTTCCATTGACTTCATTAGCACTGGGTTTTCAATAAGGAGTCATCAAAGTCAGTTTATTTTTTAATTTTCATTTTCTCAAATTTGATTAACTAAAGTTGAATATAGCACAAATATCTGCTGTATGGTATAAAATAGATATTGCCATTTCCATTTCTTAATTTGGAAACTGTATTGTCTTCCCTTTATGAATTATCATTTAGGATTGTGGAGGAATAAATCTGTTTCATCTTGGCCTTAAGAAACACATTCACACTGAGAAAACCTAAAAGATTTAAGTTTCACTAAACTCCAGAGTTAAAAAAAAAAAAAAAAAGTAGAAAAGTAGAAAAAGATTTCGGAATCTCTTTTATAAAGTATGTATGCTTTTCAGGTGATAGATTAGAATTGACAGTCTTACAGGGTAAGAGTTTGTCACCTAGATTCGTTTCAGAAATGTATATGAGTGAGTGATGTGAAATACACTCTGTGAGAGGAATTGAAGACTTCTCCTTTCCATTTGGGACTAATCTTTCAGCCTGGAAAAATAGTTTTCTAAAATGAAAAAGGATAGGTTTTCAGATTTAGGTTTATTTATAAAAAAAGCTTTTAACATTCTGTAGGTTTACAGCATTCTAAAGACACTGTCAGAAGCTGGCAGTGCTGTAAGTTTTGAGGAGAGGTCTGAGTTACTTCAAAATACCTTGTTGTGTATTTGTATTAAATATCTTAAAACACTGAGTGCTGCATAAAAATATCCCCACATTTTTTTTTTTCTTCACTGCTTTTAACAAAAGGTTTTACATTTGGAATTACCACTATGTGGTGTGTAAAACATTAATGTATTCCACTGTCAACTCCTTAAATTATCAAGTTATCCCTGTTACATTCACAGTAGTACTGGGTTTTTGTGCAAGATGTATGAAACATAAAACTGAAAACATCTTTCTAGTCAAATGAAGTGCTATGTTTGCAGTATTCTAGCACTATCAAGTGGCAGTAGATAATCTGCTGCCACTTTGTCCTACCTTTGGCAGGACAAATTTTGTATTGTAATTTGTCTTTTAGTGTTTGTATGCACTTAAAATGTTAATCTGCCAGAGAGATGGCACAACTTATTTGAGAATGAAGCAAATTTCTGAATGGGCTTTCGAGTCACAATGCATTTGACTGTAAATAAAATGAAATAGGAACTGTTAGCCATTACTCATGGGGAGATAACTCCTAGTTTCATGTGCACATGCTGGGTGAATGACATTCATCTCCTACAAGAGTATGTGGCTTGTGGATTTCTTAAATTTTTAAGTTCTCAGTCTAGAAAGCACCAATTCATCACCTACCCAGACCCATGCTCTGTTGCTAGGCATATAATTTCATCCAGTTACCCCAGTGCTGAGCTCAGTAGTTTAGATTTATGCTGAACTGCAAATAGAGTTTCTATAATTGCATCCATTCTTGACCCACTGAAAGAGAAACTGTCCTTTCCCATGGGTGGTTTCATCCAACAATTCATCATTTCCACTGCTAATAGCATATGAATTTCTAAATTCTTAGCTATGTTTCTATGATGTATTTCTCCCTCTTTTCCCCAGTGCAATTGTAATTATTTTTAATTTCTTGCAGTATAAATACAGAACTTTTGATCAATTTTAGTATTTCATACAGGTTGCTAAATCCTAGTCTTACCCTATTCAATAGGACTTATGAAGCTAAACTAGTTCATGGTGTCCTGTTCAGTGCAATGCATGTATTAATAAGTCTGCCAGAAAATTATCTTCCCTACTATTGACAAAGAAAGTTGTTTACCTTTATTTTGTTTGTCCTTGTCTGAATGAGTTCAGTATTAAAATAGTGTGCCATCTCAGGCATATGAAAGCACATCAGACATTCCCAAAATAAAACACTGTCTTACAAGAAGGACAAAATTTTGAATTCTAAACTTTAAACTCCCTTTCTGAGCACCAAAATTTTCAAAAATATAAATGCATCCTGAACTATAGTTGAAGCACTGTTATCAATCTCCCGCCTAAGCATTTCTTCTAATCTTTCCTCTTTCACAAAACTCAGATCCTGAAATACACAAACCCCACTGGCAGGATAGCAGTCCATCCTCTGTCATGGGAGCTTGTGATTCAGTCAAAACTTGTTATTTTAGATAATGAGTACATTTGACTTCTTTTGGGGAAAATTAAAAATAAAAAAAATAAAATACAAAAGCAGATACAGAAGTGATTAGTTGTGTTTAATTTTTGCCATGCATTTGGGAAAAAATGTGTTCTTCTGAGCTAACCTTTGCAGTCATGCAGTCAACAGGGAGTTTTCTTGTTGTAGCACGTGATTTAACACTTTTTCTGCTATTCCAGGTATCCAAATGCAAAATCCGGCATTCAGAGTTATCATGTGGAGTTTTGACATTTCCAGGGCACCCATGGTATGAGATCTGGTGAATGGATTATAATGAGACAAAGCGATAGTATTCTTAATCCTGACAGATATAAACTAGTGCAAATATTTCTTATTTCATATAAGAGGAAACAGTATTCATACTGATCCACCAAAGAGCCTAAAACTTGGTTAGTAGAAGCAGTGTTTCTTAGGAATTATTAAAATCCTTTATTTTTACTTTTACTAAAAAAAATGGAAAAGTTGAATTTCCACAACATGTTCAACTTGAAGAAGTCTTTAACATCTGAAATTTCAGACTGCTGGGTTGAGCAAAACAGGGATAGCTTTTACTGTTTTAGAATTTCAAAACCATGTAGGGCAGTGCATAACAGTAATGAAATTGCTTTTCTAAAACACAGGAGTGGATTACAGCTCCCTGTGGTCCATGCCATATCTCTTTGTGAACTTAAAGGCATACTATGTACAATGGCCCTTCAAAACAAACATTTCATTGAGGAGGTCACACACTGCAAAGAGCTGTCATACAGAGGACCTATCAACACAAAATACTACAATCTTTATAAAATGTTATAATACATTTTGGCCTTGTACTTTACACTACTGGATTACTTATGTATCGGTTGCCTTAGCAGTCACAGCAGGATTTTATCTTCATTTGAAGGGGAGGACAACACCAAAACATTTTAATTTGCATTTTTATCTTCTGTTCAGCACTTAGCTGGACAGTCCCCTTGTAATAATACTCACAATTGCCACACAGCAATTTTGGGATAATGCCCTATAAAGAATAACAAGAAAACCAGCTGTGAACTGGAAAGCTCTTAAAACATGTAGTCAAATATATGATATCCTATAACATTTGGTGATTGACCAGGCATCCTTTCTACCCATATTTATAAGGTTTGGAAGCACACCACCCCAAAAATTGGTCTCCCTAGATAGAGCTAGAGGTAGCATGTATGTGAACAGAGGTGTTCAGCAAAGCTGTTTACCTCTTTCACTGCTGTGTTAAGGAAACTGGGAAGCAAAAGCTGTAGTAGTTATTTCTGTGCAAAAGCTGGAACCAGTTATCTTGTCAATAGCTATGATAACCTTTAGTGAATTCATTCAAAGTTTAACAGAAAATCTTTCCTTCAGTCCAGCTGCTGTAGATGAAAAGAAATATTACAGAGTAAGATCTATTTTACTGTCTTCCACTCATCCAACTGTTAGTAAGCTTGTTCTTATGTCCACAGAAACAGTCTGAGATGAAATGAGGGAATAATAATAATGCAAAATTACAAACCAAAGCCTAAGTTCTGCTGCAAAACATGAGGGTTACATGAAAGGGAATTCATAATTAGTATTCAGTACCATCAGTGTGTAAGAAATAGATGGAGATTTATATTAAGTGGTGAGATTAACTGGTGCGAAACAAACCATGTGCCAAACCCTTCAAGTTATTTTATAACAAGTTACAATAAAACAACTTACAAATACGAGAGGATGGAGGGGCTGAGAAACTGAAGGAAGCAACTATAAGAACCTGCACACTGACCTGCAAAACTGGTCAATAGTCTGCACTGTTTCAAATTTCTGCATAAGTTTATGTGTTTTTAAAATTATAAATGTTTGTACAGCATTTTCAGTATCCTTTTACCCATGTGTTGTGAAGGGTAATTGATTTACAATAAGAAATATAGAGGAGACACAGACAGTGATCAGATTCTCATGAGTAATGTATCCCTCTGTTTCATTTTGATTTCTCCTTTTGTACATAACAGTGCTTTTATAACACAAAGTGTTATTTATGGCTTTCTGTTTGAAATATATATATATATATGGAATGAAAGCAAACTCAAAACAAAAATCCTTTAAAGGAATAACTCCAGACAAAAAAGCTGAAATATTCTGTTATTTTTATCTGACATTCTCATAATACAATTTATCATAAACAAGGCAAGCAAGGAAATTCAGTTCCAGGGTTGGCTGTCTTTCCAGATGGCAGATCTCTCTATCGCTCTTTCTTTCTCTGCATAAATATGTTGTGAATTAAAATATGAAAAAAGATACTGTCTAAATGAAGAATTTAACTGTATTCACTAAGTATTAAAATCTATTGGTGTCATGAAGAAAATAAATTAATGAGTCTAGCCCATAATGTTTCTTTGCTATGTTTGTTAATGATTGCATTATACTGCATATAATGCAGTATATATATGCATATATATATGTATATATATATATACTCTATATATACAGTATATACTGCATATAATGATTGCATTATATATGGGGTGATTGGTACTTAACAAGCATATGGGACAAATGTCCTGTCAGGAGAAGTGACAGATAAAAAATGGGACAAAAAATCTGATACACTGGAAAGATATTAAGCATGATGTTTAGAAGTGATACTCTTAACTTTTGAGGAGCTTTTTCTCATTCCCTTGGGCTTAACACCCTTTTATATAACTAAATACCTACCTGCTGTAATCAATTGTTATGTCTGAGTTTCTGTCTTAATCTCACCTGAAAACTAAACTTTCTCAATTAGAAACAATACTGGGGAGGACCCACTTTTGCAGAATTCAATAATTTTATAGCCATGATGAAATAAAAGAGGGATATTATCTGGTGAACAGGTGCTATGATTCACCCAGTCAGGAATGTTATAAAAGCAAAGCTTCTTGACAAAAACTAGGATACCCGTCTGATACGCAGCAGGCAACTGGTAAAAAAGGGAAAGTAAACTCTGCAGATATCAGTTTGGAAAAATGTATTTAAGGAGTCAGGTCAGTGGTATGTCCTCAAACCGAAGCAGATGTGCCGGGCCATTCTGTACTTTAATTGGCAACATTGGACGGTGGAGTATAGAACTCAGCTTTTAAAACTTGCAAATCGTTCCATGTTGGAATGGAATAATTTCCAGAGTGGAAATCATGATGGAAGGACATTGAAGACCGGATTTTAGAAGGACAGGATTAGAAGTCAAAATAATTTTGACAAATTGGAGAAGTGGCCTGGAAAAATAGATGTAATTCAATCAAGATAAATGTGAAGTTTTATACTAGGTAGGAACAATCATCTGTACAGAAAATGGGGAGCATCTGTCTAGGATCTGGGAGGCGTAGCAGACGACAGAGTGAACACACCTCAAAATATTTTAAAAAGCTCCCACAAAACTAAAACCAACAAAGCAAAATAGAACCAACCTCTGAGTATCACACTAGTATGTACAAATATCTATACAGTAAGATTTTGGAATAAATCACTTATTTGGATCAGATACAAAAGCAGTGGGAGAAGATCCAGATGGAGAAAAACAACAGCAAGAAGGATCAGAGGACTAAATAACATGATTTCTAAAGAAAATCTGAATGAGATGAGTTTTATACTTTAGAGAAGTCTTGACAGCAGATTTTAAATGCATGGAAAGCTAATTTCAAAGATTCTGATGATAAACTGTCTTGTCATATTTATTTTAGGTAGAATAAGAAGCAATAGGCTTAATTTTTAAAATGATTAAGGATTACAAAATGTATTATAGCAGGCAGAGTAGTTACTAGTAAAATGATGTCTGGAGAAGTTTGTGGGTTTTTTTGTTATGGTCTTTGGTGTTTTATTTTCTTGTTTATTTTTTTCTCTTTGAAAGATGGCTAGAAGAAGTCAAATGACTTTTAAAGTCTATCAATAGGTAGGATGCTCTTGTCTTTCTGAAGGGTAGATGATCTCCTGATCTCTTTTCCAATCCTATTTTCTATTATTCTATCTTCAGTCCATCTAATCATATATCTTGTGCTTCTGTATCATGATTGGTTGTAAAATGTATTGATGCTGACTGCTATTTTCCAGGTTGTGAAATTAAGATATTCTAGTGGGGCCAGAAGAGCAGAACCAGAGAACAGCTCTGTCTTCTGCCCTGGTGGTAGCTGGAGAACAAAGGGAAAGTGCAGAGAGAAAAACTGATCAGAAAAGTGTGACAAATCTGGATTTGATAGGAAGAAAACCTGAACAGTTAGGAGTCCTAACTCTCTCTTTTCCTGTGACTAGATAAAAGGCACACAAGTTAACATATATATATGTGGGTGTGTGTGTGTGTGTGTGTGTGTGTGTATAGATTAATAGATAAAAAATGTGTGTGGCAGGAGGATGGCATACATATATGTTTGTTGAGACTTAGCAATAGAGTAATAGGATATTTCTCTATTGGGGAAGACATGATTCCCCATTTGTTTTCTTCTTACATGAACAGTTTGCTGGAAATCTACTGAATAAAAATCTTAACTCTTGCCCTCATCTGATTAGTCTATTCCAGTCTTTACTCTCAAGTTCCAGGGAGAAGCTTTTGCTATTAAGGCTGCCACTGGTGAGGAATTTTCTGCTAAGGGTTTTTTTCACTGAAAAATGAAAATCCAGAAAAAAAACAAACAAACAAAAAAAAACAAAAACAAAAACAAAAACAAAAAAAATCCACAAACCCACAACAAAAACAAACCCATCTGAAATGACTTAGTACAAAGTCTGAGTGGCCATAAATTTACTGCTGGTCCAAGATTAGTGGGCTGGGGCTTTTCTGAGTCAGAGACAGGAAGGAAAACAGGCATTATATTGGTAATTTATGATGCTTCTGTGACAGACCACTTAATTTTGAGTTTTTGTTTTCTGTCCTTTCACAGTTCTGCCCTGACTGCAGCCCATGGCATGCTCTGATGCTGATCTTTCTTGTTCTGCCCTGTTCAGGGGATAGTGGAACAGCCTTCCCTTTTGTATATGCAATAGACCATTGATTTGAGAAAACACTTGAGCCTGGTTTACTAAGTGATGCTTAGTGTCTATTTTCCCCAAAATTTCAGGATATCACTATCCAAAAAAAAATAAACAACCCAAAACAACAAAAAGCCACACACACACACAAAAAAAGCCCACAGAAAGAAAATAAATGAGCTTTTTGCTTTACTTGTACATACCATCTTTTTACATTTTGTGTTTCTCAGACTTTCTCTTCTTTTCTTTATATTTTAGTTTAATGATTTATCTTGTGTTTAATTAAACTTATTCAAATATCTTTACTGAAGCCCCAAACGACCAGAGGACCACTCCTGTTCTGACTCAAGCACATTGGAGCAGTCATATTGACTTCACTGGTAAAGGATCAAATTTCTTAAGGCTTCAGAGCACCAGAGTTACACTTTGATCCATTTTGTGCTAATAATACATTAATTTTCTTTAATAAATGCAAACTAACATAGATAGTGGTAAGATGTCATCTGAAACTGAGTTCTTATATGTAGAAAAGATGATAAAAAATATTACACTGGTTTCATTGTAGTTATAAGACTGAAAGGATACAGAAAAGTGCAGACTATTTATATGACAGAAACACCACATGCATATTTCTAATTCATTGCATTAACCAACTTGAAAAAAATTTCACATTTTTCTAGTCAGTCCATAACTGAGGCAAGAAGACTGAAAGACTGAGGGAAAAGGTAGGTAATATGTATCTAAACATCTCATGATGGGACTAACTTTTCATTGTCTTGTTTTTACCACATTTTTTTAGAGATACAAAGCATTCTAGTGTATTTGCAAAACTGCAGCTTGAACAGCTGCATTTAGCAGTGAAAGTAAATGAGAATATTTGAAAGCACAAACCAGAGACAGATTTAAACAGGTTTGATTGGTATGACTCACTGAGGGCCTGCATTCAAATGGAGCTGCTGGGATTATCACAGAATCACAGATCACCAGGTTGGAAGGGACCTCTAAGATCATCAAGTCCAACCCTACACCTCCACTAAACCATGTCATCAAGTGCCATACCCAGTCTCTTTTTAAACACACCCAGGGATGGTGACTCCACCACCTCTCTGG